>MU793731.1:0-11422 GCA_027886325.1 Lentinula aff. detonsa | reverse complement strand
ATTACCTGATCCATATCATCGGTGCGTCGCATCGATGACGGACTTGATCATGTACGGTTGGTTGCGTCGGTACGAAGCGCTACGCGCGATGCGTATGACCGATGCGCATGATCGTAACATGTAGCCGATATCCCCCTCTTTTGGATAGACGTCCCAGCGTCGAGTGATCAAGTCCGGTTTTGCTCCGAGTTTTCTGGGGTGGAAGCGAATGGTCATATTGAAGGAGTGAAGAAATTCGGACCAGCGTACCTGTCGTCGTGTAAGAATCTTTGTCGTAGAGAAATATTCCAAGTTCTTGTGGTCAGTAACCACGTCGATCGGTGTTCCGGAACCTTCGAGGTAGTGTCACCAAGCTCTGAATGCTTCAAAAATTGCCAACAATTCCTTGTTGTGAGTATCGTAGTTCAGTTCAGTGCCTTGGAAGGTTCAAGAGAGGAAAGCGACCAGGTGAATTTCTCCATTGTCGTACATGATCAAAAAGATAGCTGCGAGAGCATAGTCGGAAGCATCGGTTTCTACGATCATGTTACAGGTATGCTTCCGGACCTCCGTTCAGAGCTTCCGACTTTGGACGTGGACTTAGGATAATTCATATTTACTTCCGAGGTCGATTGCTTCGATCGAGTTGAACGAAGCATTCGGTTATCAAATGCTAAGTGCTCCAACTTTATTGTCTTTTTCTTTATATTGATGACGTTGATTCATATTAGTTATTGTCTTTTATTTACAGCTCTTATTGTTATAGATTTAACAATTAGGAATACAGGTATATAAGCTGTAGTATTTTGTACATAGTTCCTCAGTTTAAATATCAACTTAGATTGCTGCTGAACTCCGTCCGGAACTCTTTCTTCTAATCGTCTAATGTTCGCATTATAACCGATTGTTATCCGGACATCCTTACACTCTTACTCGTCACTCTGAACATTCACCGAACCGTACGACGAAGCGGGGGCACTACCAAAAGTAGTGTCAAGGTTCTAGTTCATCTTTATCATCTTCCGTTGTAATCGAGCTGACCGATCATCTTCGATTACTTCCCTTGAGACTTCGGTTATAAACCATAGTCTCAATTCATTCCGATCACTCTCGGATTACTTCGATTCACACTATACCTTCTAAGACTCTACGGAACCTCACCGGCACAGTCTTAACAGATCATAGTGAGATTCGGTTCCCAGTGCGCGAGAATCGTTGCCGTCGTGAAAGCGAGTTTTAGATTGTCGAAAACTTCCTGACACTCTGTAGTCCATAACCAATTGATGCCCTTCCGGGTAAGTCGATTCATGGGGTAGACAATGTCAGAGTAATTATAAATAAAACGGCAATAAAAGTTCGCAAAACCTAAGAAGGATTGTATATCCTTGACCTTCCTTGGAGTAGGCCAGTCCACGATTGCTTTAACTTTGTCGGCAGCCATCGTGAGTCCTTCCGGGGATAAGATGTAACCAAGGTATTTGACCGTTGTTACGAACTCTCTTTTTCTTATTCCCTTTTTGTACTTTAGACGCTCATTCCTTTTAGGTGTATCAAGCACTGTAGGCGCTTGCACGAGTGTTTGTATTATTCTTTTATCTTTTCCTTTTCTTTTATTTATGAACATGCAACAGCCTTGCTGCTTCCATGCTATCATTAATTGTCGACGTGACTCTCTTGTGTCTGTCAAAGCATTGACAGATCTGGGCCGTCTACATACATTCTTTTATATTACCTCATTGTTTCATCATTGTATACAGACAGCTTTACTTATGGATACGAGCGACTCTTATTGTATAGCCTCATGGTTACGGAGCGAGATAGTTCCCATGGGTTCATCTCCGAATATGTATATAAGATAGAGTACTTTGTAGGATAGTCCCTATCTCTGATCTCGTCTATTTTCCTCGGTAGATAGACATCAATCAAGGACCGCTTCTCTCTGACCTTTACCACTTGACCATCTTTATCTGTGTGACGCCTGGATTTAGTATCGATCTATCAAGTCGCTGACAGAAGATCAGAGATCCTAACCAACCCACCCGTCACACCCTGCTAGTCTTCAACGTTTGGTTGGATACTGGGCACCAATACGTTACAAACATACTCTTTCCTATCATCACTAACAGTCTATACCTCCTTCCTCTCTCCTTCATCATCCACTTCCCATTCCATAGCTTGTCTGTGTTAAGGCCAGCATTTGCGTAAAAACTTTGTTAATACATACCTACATCGAGACACTGTAGTATGGCTCAACCCGTGCTGAGAGGAAAATACTCTCGCTAGTGTGCCTGACTCCTACCAAGGAGTGTAAATCAGGGCTAGTAACAGAATATCGAGTTTCTTCCTCGGAAGATTCGATAGTAGGGCCGTTGGAATGCAAAGTTTTCACACAGACAATTCAAAAGACAACATTGCGCGAGGAGCGAACGTAGACAGTCTTCTGGATTAACACATAACTCGACACAAGCCTCTACCCCTAAGCATTCACTCCTTCATATCCTGGCGTTCGCATCAAGACCTCAGGACTTTGCACTTCCATATCCACAACCTCGCTCTCCCTCTCCCGCATCTTCAGATTCAACTGTTCGTTTAAACTCTCCTACTCCGACACCCTCTTTCACTACTGAACTCGGCTCAGAAATGTCCGACCCATCCAATAGATCCATGCACGCCGACCCCGATACACCTTCCTCCAATCATCCCCGAAAAACAATTGTCAAAGAACCCGACGTGTTCACAGGAGATACATCCAAGTTCAAAGGATGGCTCAGAACGCTTCTGGCATACATCCATGATCTGCGAAGGACGCGGCAGGTCAGTGATGACGATGAAGCCATCAACGCTGCAGTCTCCTACATCCGAGGAGGCAGAGCTGATGACTGGGCAGAAGTATATACCAGTGAACACCAAGACGAGGCTACTGGTGCCTGGAATGTAGACTTCGCTACGTTCCTAGTGGAGTTAAAAAGTAGCTTCACCAACGTTTCCCAGAAGAAGGAAGCGATGGACAAGTTGAATCATATTCGGCAGGGTCATACGAAGGCCGATGATTTTTTCAAGGAGTTTGAACTCCTGTTGAAAGAAGTGGGATACGATAAGAAGAGTGAATACGTACTCCAGTTGGCCGAGAGAGCGGTCAACCCAAACATCATGAGCGATTTAGTCCGAACAAGGACTGAAGAGTTCCAGACCTATGACGAGTTGAAGAAACTTGTTACAGGTAACGATTTAATCCGCCGCCGATATGACGAACAAAAGCGCGGATATAGCAACTTGAGCTGGAGTTACAGCTCACAGGGACAAAGCCGTGGACAAGGATCCACACAACAGGCCTATGGTAGGCAAGAGCCGAAGAAATGGGGAGGACCTCCAGCAACAGGACCATCTACCCCAACGATAACAAGAAGGGACGGAACCGGGACGACCTTTGGAGGCACCGGACGTCCCATGGACTTAGATCAAGCAAGGGCAAATGGCCTTTGCTTCAACTGTGGCAAAAGAGGCCACATTAGTAGGAACTGCCCGGAGAAGGGTAAAGCCGTGGTTCGTAGTGTAGAACTTACGAACTATAGTAATGAGAGAACAGACAACGTTAGTGAAGAAACTAACGTAAATAGTGTAGACACAGTACCGGGATTACCAGCAGGGATGGATATGAATTCGTTCACCACTTGGGTGAACAGTATGGGTTTTATAAGAGCTCCCCAGTAGATATAGGTCTGGCGGAGCACTCTAAATTAAACACTTCAGATATAGTAGATAGTGGACTGGATTTCACTATTAAATATGGTAATACAGAAAAACACGTACCTACATTTACCAAGCACAATAAAAATCCGAAGTAGACAAAAACCCTATATGCTACGAACCCGGCACGGCTGAATGGACTGCTCAAAGACTCAAGGAAGAGGAACTTCCAAGAGCCATTGGGCTTTTAAGGACTTGGATGCCTTCCTCGCGAATAAGAGAAGCTTCGGAGGAAACCGTCATGGAAATACGTGCATTGAACTGGAGAACAGTGGTCAAAGCTGTTAAGAGTCTCGCAAGCAAAAGAAGTTATGTTCGTGGAACACACGGAAAGAGCTTGAGACTACCAGTCATTGTCGAAACATTGGAGGACAACAGGCAAATAGTCACACAAGGACTAGTCGATAGTGGAGCCACGGGTTCGTGCATCGATGCAGACTTTGTGGAAAGGCATAGAATCCCGACCAAAGACTTACCTAGAGTACCCGTTTATAATGCTGATGGCACACTCAATGAGAACGGCTCCATAACCAAGTATGTCGAGGTTTGCGTAACCATTGGAGACCATTCAGAACGCATTGAGTTTGGCGTTGTGAATCTAGGAGAACAACACATCTTCCTAGGGCTAGACTGGTTATGGTATCATAACCCAAGTATCGACTGGATCAAGTCAGAAGTCACTTTTGACCGATGCCCCTCCAAATGTGGTTATAATCCTCACTTCTGGACACCCGAAGATGTACAAACCCGAGCAATACTCCAAGACGGTGAAAGACTGTTTGTATTTGACTGGGATTGATATGTACAGGAACAGGTAGACTCCAGAAAATGGACAAAGGAAAAAGCCGAACAGAAGACAAAAGAGCATTTCGATACGTCCCGACCATACGTTAAGAAATATCCAGATGTGTTCAGTCAAAAGGAATTTGACCAATTACCACAACGACGTCCCTGGGACCATGCAATTGAATTGACGCCTGGTTCTAAGCCACTGCAAGATCTATCCTTTGAACCCAAAGGAACAGGAAGCGCTAGACGCGTTCCTTGAGGAAAATATTCGAACTGGACGTATCCGACCTTCGACATCGCCAATGGCCTCACCATTCTTCTTCATCAAGAAGAAAGACGGTACCCTTAGACCAGTACAAGATTATCGCAAACTGAATGAGATGACGGTTAAGAACCGATACCCACTTCCTCTCATTCAGGAGTTGATTGATCACTTGAAGGGTGCAAAATTCTTCATGAAGATGGACGTCCGCTGGGGATTCAATAACATTCGAATCAAGGAAGGAGACGAGTGGAAAGCCGCGTTCAGAACTAATCGAGGGTTATTCGAACCAACTGTTATGTTCTTTGGACTCACTAACTCTCCGGCAACGTTTCAGGCATTCATGAACCACATCCTTCGAGACTTAATCAATGAAGGTCTGTTAAGATCGTGCAAGGTACCCTCAAGTACTTGCTTGATCTCCTAATGAACGGGATAGGACTCGGCGAAGCTATTAGCAACACCCTTGCTCCTTTCAGTCCTTGGAATGCTAGCGAAGACAATACGAGAATAAGCAAGACGACGCGAGACGTGCAACGCGATAGCAATGACTAAAGTCTCGGCGACGTGTAGCGCAGTGACAAAGATAGCTAGAAGACTTTGAACTAAGTCTTAAAGTGTGCAGGATAGGAGAAGGACAATCTATGTCGATTTCGAAACTAAGGAGGCAAGTACAGTCGACTACAGTACTTATAGTAATTATTCTATATAATAGAAAAGACAATAAACCATATGGAACAAGTGTCAGATGATAGATAACGGATATGATGATCCGATGATACGAAGATGCGAAGATGCGAAAGTGCGAAGGGACTTGATACAAAGATACGAAGCAGCGAAGCAGCGAAAGCTTCGGCGAAGGGTTGCGAGATGATAGCAAAGATGCAGGAGTCATACCTGAGCTAGCATGATCGTAACAGTATCCCCCTCTTACGCATTTGCCCCCAAATGCGTCTAGTGGGCTTCAAACAAAAATAAAACGGTTAAGTCCGCGGAATCGAAAAAGGCGGAGAAGTCCGAGATCTCGGCAAGATCCGAATGGGCGCTAAAGAAAGAAGCGCGAGCATATAAGGCTCGGCGACTAAATTTTCAACTTCAACTTCAACTTTCAACATGTCCCCTCCATCGTCTCCTCCTGCTAACTCGACCCACGACTCTCCTGCCCACCCTTCGTCGACGAAAACACGACACGAAATGCTCTTGCACCGCAAGAAGCATTTTGGATGACGTCATCCGACAACTACCAACGATAGAGGCGCATCCCGGCGTAGGCTTCTTGAGAAGATCGCTAGGCGACGGGCTGCAACGGCTGGAGATGAGAAGAAGGATGACAACGAGAAAGCGAGGCGAGAGGACGTTCGTCGAGGGAAGAAAAGAGCGCAGAGTGAGATCGTCGACGACGAGGAATCGAAGGTGAGTTTCCTTTAGGCTCTTCGCAAATGTAATCTGATCCTCTTTCATTTAGCAGCCTGAGGTCTCTGAAGGTCTCGCACGTCACAAAGACTTTACAGAGGACCATTGGCAGGAACCCGAATCGCCAACGTCAATTGCGAATCCGTTGGCTCCGCCCATGCCCTCTATTCCCACTATTTCCCGCTCAACCCTCCGTTCACCTCCTTGCGCAAATTGTAGGTGGGTAGACGAGACGTGCGAGCTGCGCGACGATAAGTCTACCCGCTGCACTCATTGCATTCGTCGCCACGAGAAGTGCCATGATACCGAAAGGTCTGGCAAGGGGAGTCGGACTCAGAAGAAGGTGAGGACGGCAACACGAATCGTCGAGGATGAAGGCGAAGAAGGCGAAAGCGAGGATGAGGGTGTAACGAGATTGCCGAGGCGGGGAAGTGGTTGGCGAAAGGAGGAGAGGCTGGAGCAAGAGGTCCTCTTGCTTCGCTCAGAGTTGGGTGAGTTGCGCATGAGGGTAGGAACAATGGAAACCGTGGCGAGGGAAAACGAGAGACGGATGCTCTCGATCCTCGAGAACATGGCAATGGGTCGTTACCCTGTCTTCGCGAATGTTGCCGGGCCGTCTGGAGCGAGGGGCAAGGAGCGCGACGAGAGTAGCGAAGAGGAGAGAATTAGCAATTAGATCCCCGAACGAACTTGTAAATAAAAATTTGTAGCTATAAATTGTTTTGGGCTTTGTCAAATAAGATTTTCTTGCATTATATTTTGTGAATTGTAAGAACAAACAATAAGAGGGAAAACAACAATCAAAAAACTATCATTTTGTTGTTTTCCGCGAAGAGCGCGAATGAAAAGTAGAGAAAAGCGAAACAAAGGGCGAAAGTAAAAATAAGGAACAAAGTATGAAGCGAAGAGAAAAGCGAAAGGCGAAACAATCTTACACGCTAGCGAGAACTTCCGCTAGTGGACCTGGCTTGGTAGGATACCTTTCATGGAACACGAGAAGCGCGTCGGGTTCAGGCGAAGAATCATCAGTTGTAATCTCCGAAGCTAGGACCCATGAGAATTCATCGGCGGTACCTTCGTAACCATTCCACCGAACATAGTAGAGCAATGGACATGCCTTTCGGCGACGATCGATTTTGGAGTCAAGTATTTTGGCGATTTCGTATTCTGGTTCGCCGTCGACTTCGATCGGCGGAGGCGGAGATTGGACTCTATTGGGTATAATGTTTTCAGTGTAGGGTTCGAGTTGAGATACATGGAATACCGGATGGATGCGACTCATATAGTCAGGGAGCGAAAGCTTGAACGATAATGAACTGACTTGTTCGAGAACTGTGAAAGGGCCAAGATACTTTTCGGCGAACTTCGGCGCAGGGTGAGTGGAGCGAATATGTTCCGCGAGAACGTATACCTTGGACCCGACGGGAATGATAGGTTGCGCGATGCGTTTCCGATCAGCCTGTTCCTTGTAGCGAGACTGGGCGAGTGCCATTTTGTCTTTGAGGATAGAATGGAGTTCATCTAGGTCAACGACGAAATCGCGAGCAGTATCGGAAGCGAGTTTGTACTCGGGATGAACGGTGATATTCGGATGATAACCTTTATTAGCAAAGAATGGAGTAATACCTGTGGAAGCGTTTGGCGCATTGTTGTAGGCGAACTCGGCGATAGGCAGGAGGCGCGACCAGTCATCTTGCTGGTACAAACAGTAGATGCGAATATACTGTTCTAGAGTTTGATTAGCGCGCTCTGTCTGACCATCAGCTTCAGGATGATAACCAGAGGTGAAATGTAATTCCATCTCCAAGGCTTTACCAATGGCCTGGAAAAAGGCTGAGACGAACTCAGAACCGCGATCGGAGGTAACGTGGTGAGGAACACCGTGTTTCGAAAAGACATGAATGACGAAAAGCTTGGCGAGCTGCTCGGAAGTGATTGTATCGTAGGTCGGAATGAAAATAGCTTGTTTGGATGCATGATCAACAACAACGAGAATCGCTGTGTAGCCGTTCGAGTCGGGGAGCTGCTCAATGAAATCCATTGATATGGAATCCCATGGGCGGACAGGAATGGGGAGCGGTTTAAGGAAACCGTACGGGCGATGTCGGCGAGGTTTGTTGCGACTGCAAACAGTGCATGAAGAAATATAATTACGTACAAATTCACGAACTTTCGGCCAAGTATACTCTCGGCGAACCGACGCGAGTGTGCGGTTTATGCCATAGTGTCCTGCGAGAATATGATCGTGGTGATTGCGAAGTACTTGAACGCGGAGATCGGAATGATTGGGAACATAGACGCGGTTGTCGAGGCGAAGTAGACCATCATCGGCGAGCGTCCAGCGAGGGTGCTGAGCATCGGCGGCGAACTCCAAACCTCTAACAGCCTCGGCGTCGTGGTGATAGCTTTCGCGGATGGACTTGTGAAGCGAATCGACATCCATGATAACTGACGCCCTGAGGACTGGTCCTTGTAAAAAGGTCGTGTGAAGCGAAGAGGTCAATTGTTCTTCAGTAAAGATGGGTCTAAAATTCTGCGGATTGACCTTGGCATAGCTGCTATCCCCCTCTTTAGGGTAGACGTCCCATCGTCTAGTCATAGCATCTGGCTTACCACCGAGCTTTCCAGGGCGAAAGCGGATAACCATGTTGAACTGGTGAAGAAATTCCGACCAGCGAACCTGTCGGCGAGTCAGAATCTTCGTTGTTGAGAAATACTCCAAGTTCTTATAGTCCGTGACAACGTCGATTGGGTCGCCTGAGCCTTCCAAGTAATGGCGCCACGCTTTAAAGGCTTCAAAGATGGCGAGAAGCTCTTTGTCGTGCGTGTCGTAGTTGAGTTCGGCGGCCTGTAGTGTTCGCGAGAGAAACGCGACCGGATGTATCTCGTTGTCGGCAGTAATGATAGAAAGGATAGCAGCAATCGCGTAATCGGATGCATCTGTTTCCACAATGAGAGGCCTATTAGGCTCCCAATGCGCGAGAACGGGAGCGTGAGTAAAAGCATCTTTAAGCAAATCAAAGGCAGACTGTTGTAATGATGACCAAAGCCAGGGAGCGTCCTTGCGCGTGAGTCGTGTGAGGGGAACGACGATATCGGAATAATTATAGATGAAGCGGCGATAGAAGTTGGCGAAGCCGAGGAAAGACTGAACGTCCTTCACTTTACGAGGCGTCGGCCACTCGCGAATGGTCTGAACCTTGTTGTCGGCCATTCGGAGACCCTCCGGTGACAATATGTAACCGAGGTACTCTACCGTGTCTTTATGCCATTCACTCTTCTTCGCTGAAGCGTAAAGCTTGTACTGGCGAAGTCGGCGAAGCACTTCGCGAACGTGTTCGCGGTGTTGTTCTAGATTATCGGAGTAGATCAACAAATCGTCCATATAAACAATGACGAAACGATCAAGAAGATCGGCGAAGACCGTATTAACAAACCGCTGAAACACCGCGGGTGCATTTGTCAGCCCGAAAGGCATAACATTCCATTCAAATGAACCGTAGCGAGTACGGAAAGTCGTTTTCCACTCATCACCGGCAGCGACGCAAACGAGATGGAAAGCATGTTGAAGATCGATTTTGGTGTATATTTTCGCCTTGCCTGGTGCGTCAAGTAAATCGGATAAAAGGGGTAAAGGATACCTGTCCTTTTTGGTAATGGCATTGAGTCCGCGAAAATCTACGCAAAGGCGAAGCGAGCCGTCCTTTTTCGGGATGAAAAGGATTGGAGCGCCGTGTGGCGAAGTTGACGGCGAAACGAATCCATTGGCGATGTTTTCGTCCAGCCATTTGCGGAGTGCCTCTTGTTCTTTAGGCGAGAGTGGGTAAATGCGCGAAAGAGGCGGCGGTTTACCTTCCTCAAGGTCAATCTTGATATCGAAGTCGCGATGTTCGGGTAGTGTGTCGGCCTTCATCTTGTCGAAAATATCGGCGAATTCCGCGTATTCTGGCAGAATAGATAGATCTTCAGTGCTAACAGCCGCGAGAGCGGGCGATGAAGTAGGCGGAGTAGTATGGAAGGTGGATTGGGTAGCATAAAATATTACTGGTTCACACCCAGCTTCCTTACAAACGCGATGAAAGGCACGAGCACCGAGCAGCCTAATGTCGACTGCTTCTTTGTTTACGATTTGTGACCCCATCTGAGTGACGGAGGGATATGTATAGATAGGTTCGAAGGGGTACGAGGATTTGTTGCCCTTTTTCGGGGTTTTCGGCGAGTGTGCCGACGAATTCCGCGGGGGCGGCGAAGGTGGAAGTGGGTGTTCCACATGAGCGGGAGATGTCCTTTGGGCTGGTGAAGCCATAGCGGCAAAGGAAGACGTCTGAGGATACGAATTGTTAGTAGCATTTTGGAAAGAAATAGTAGTATGTTGCCAATCAACCAACGGGTTGTAGCGGCGAAGAAAACTGTATCCTAAAACTGCTTTACAAGACGAATCCAAGGGTGTGACATAAAAGTCCAAGTCAAGAAGTTCCCCGGTAGGAAAGCGAACAGGTAGCGAGGCGATCTCTGTGATCGGCGACGCAGCGAGCGAACCATCAAACAATGATAAATCTATCGGCGAAATCGGCGTTGTAGGTATATTGTTCTGTTCTACATACGCGCTATCAATGAAATCGTTCGTGGAGCCAGAATCAAGAAGAGCGAGAAATTTGAGAAGCAAAATAGTCGTAGTATCAAAAGTATCAGTTGGAACAAATTCAGTAGTGAGAAACAGACAAAGCGAATTGGTATACGAAAGAGCGGATGCGTTGCAGATTACTTCCTGAGTGGTGGCACAATCCGGGTCAACGCAACTCCAGTCTTGTGCACAGGAACTGAAGTTGCTGGCTATTTTTCCGGCTGCGAAGTCGAGGCGACTGCAGCGGAATCGGTAGTACTAGCCATAGCACGGGTTGCCTCGGACGCGAGACGTTTGCGGCATTCGGCGATACGGTGCCCAGCAAGACCACAGAAGAGGCAAAGGTTATTATCCTTGTGGTGTTGAAGTTCTGCTGGAGTTAGGCGTCCACCATCGGTCAACTTACCAGTGAGGTTCGGCTTCTTGCCCTTACCCTTCTGATTTCCATTGGACTTCTTGCCTTTGTAGTTATCATTGGGCGCAGGTTTTGGTGGGTTAGCCGGCGGTAGCGTCGCTGCCTTTCCCGTAGCCTTTCCTGTACCAGTTTGTTGCGTAGCCGTAGTACCAGCGCGGGCTGACTCGCGACGCTTCTCTTCCTCCCGCTTCCA
>MU793730.1:0-11456 GCA_027886325.1 Lentinula aff. detonsa | reverse complement strand
GTCTAGGTGCATAGCCCATCCGAAGGGATAGCGATGGGATATAGGATAGGGGAAGATAAGAGTTGCGGAACCAATTCACCTTGATCAATATCATCAGTGCGTCACATCGATGATGGACTTGTTGCGAGTCGGGTCGGTGAGTCTGATTGATAGTTTGATCAATGTGCACAATTGCGGCAGTATGCAGAGTTGGATTGATAGTGGTGTCGGTCCGATGCAGTCAATGCGCATGATCGTAACAGCCATCAAGAATTCAGATAAGGGTGTCATGAGTCATTTCATAGTACATGATGTAAGGAGAGAATATCAAATAGATCGATCAAGTCTATAATAGTAGAAATAGTCTGGAGTCGAAAGTATTCATGAAATCAAAGGTCTGGGTTTATGCGGATGTCGAAGATGGAAAGTGGGGACAAGTTCATTTGCATTCTGCAGAGACAAACTCCGGTCTACAGTCGGTAAAGGAGGCATGAATAGTGAAAAGCTCAGCTAATCATTCTGGAGTAATAGTATCATCTGTTGGGATGAAGAATCACTGATTTCAAAGTTTGGTCCACTACGACGATGATCGCAGTATAGCCGTTCAAGTCTGGATGTTATTCAATGAAGTCCATGGAGATTGAGTCCCAAGGTCAAATTGGAGCAGGCAGTGGTTTCAGCAGTCCGTAGGGTCGATGTTGCTGAGGGTTGTTGTGGTCACAGGTGGTACATGCTGAGATGTAGTCGCAAAAAAATCCCGGACCTTCGGCCAGGTGTAGTGCTTACGAATAGCAAAGAGAGTTTGATTCTGACTGAAGTGACCAGATAGTGGGTGGTCGTGGAAGTATTGTAGGACTTGTAGTTGGAGGTCGGAATGGTTTAGAATGTACCAGTCATTGAGGTGGAGTAATCCTAGGGCAGAGCCAGCATCGAGAGCGTTTTGAATATCGGAGTGAAGGGTGTCAAAGTCCAGTATAACTGAAGCGCGAAGTATCAGTCCTTCTAGAAAAGTCACTCGTAATGGAGTAATAAGCTGCTCATTAGTGAATATTGGCCGGAAGTTCTGTGGGTTTACTTGCGCATAGCCAATATCCCCCTCTTTGAGATAGACGTCCCAGCGTCAAGTGATTGAGTCTGGTTTTGCTCTGAGTTTTCCAGGATGGGAGCGAATGGTCATGTTGTGGTCCATAACCAATCGATACCTTTTTGGGTAAGTCAATTCATAGGGTAGACAATATCAGAGTAATTATAAATAAAACAACAGTAAAATTTCGCAAAACCTAAGAAGGACTGTGTGTCCTTGACCTTCCTTGGAGTAGGCTAGTCCACAATAGCTTTGATCTTGTTGGCAGCCATTGTGAGACCTTCCAGGGATAAGATGTGACCAAGGTATTTGACTGTGTTGACTCCGGATTTGCGTTCTGATGGTTTGCAGAATAGCTTGTGCATGCGGAGTCATCGTAGGACTTTGCAGATGTGTCCGGAGTATTGCATAGGATTGTCAGAATGGATGAGTATGCCGTCTAGGTAGATGATCACACAGATGTCAAGTAGGTCTTTGAAGATGTCATTGATGAAACATTGAAAAGTGGCGGGAGCATTAGTTGTAGAAGGAAGAGGCGCATACACCGTTTCAGTCCCCCTGAGACGTCTAATGAAGATCAACTGATCTCAGTCTGGATTCACTCAAGTCTCCAATTGAGTGATCATGTATTACTATGGTTTGCGGTTTTGTCTTACAACTTACTAATTGACTGTGCCTGTTCAATTGCAAATGGCTACATTTGTTATAAATACTCCACATATTTTTTTCCCTCACTCTCAGTTCTTACATGTCGAGTGTGTTCTGAGAGTGAGTTTTATTTCATTCTTAATTTACCTACCTGTTCAAGATCACTAACGGTATTATATAGATCATTATATTTACATTTGTCTTACAGGTTATGGGCCCCGCCCGCTGCTGAACCTCGAGAAAGACATTAAACTCATTTGAAGATACACCTCAATAAATCCTGAACTCACAATGGCAAGCAACGGCGCAATTCCCCCTTCCATTCCTGAAATTCCTGAGGATCAGAAATTCGATGGCGGTGTTAAAGTCAGCTGGAATCCAGTCAAAAGAAAGATCACAAATGCTTTGAGAGCACAAGGACTCACTGGATACATCAATAGCTCGATCAAGAAACCCTCCATTGACACTCAGACAGCTTCATCCACCCCAGTATATTCCTCTACTCCACTACTTGAAGAATGGGAATTTAGAAATGAATGAGCTAAAGGGGTTATTGAAGCGTACGTTGATGATATTACCTCCCTTGTACCCAATGCGGATTCCCTGATGGCCTCTGAACTAATGGACACCTTTGACGCTGAGTATGCAGCCAAGGACGAGATGAGGAAGGTCCATACCGAAAGGATACTACACTCATACAGATTTAAAGGCGAAGAATCCATTGATAATTTTTTCAAAACCCTCCGTACACTGCGCAAAGAAGCCGTGGAAGCTGGAAATGAAATTGACAACTTGTCCTTCCATCAGATCATCCTAGCCGCTTTTCCATCGGGCGAATTCGACCTGATCATACACTCTATCGCAACACTACCACAGGCAACGACGTTGGCTGTAGTCATCCAACACATCACTTTTGCATACTCGAGGATTGAGGATCGAAAATCAACAAAATCAATAGGCGGAGATCAGATCAGATTGCAGGCCCACCTTGCGTTTAAATTTGATGAACTGGAAAAGAGATTAAGTGCTCAATTTACACATAAAGGACCTAAGAGCGATAAAGAGTGTGCAAATTGTGCACGAAAGGGACACATCAAAGAGGATTGCTATAGGAAGGGAGGAGGAAAAGAGGGTCAGTACCCATCATGGTGGAGGGGAAAGAAAGAACCAACACTATCGACAAACGCAAATCTTGCAGCAACTGATTTCTCCCAGCCATATGCTCTACTGGCAAACTTGATGAAGGAAAACAGATCCATATACGCAGACTCAGCAGCCACTGATCACTTCTTCCGACACTAGTCTGATTTCGTCACCTATGAACCATTCGAGTCATCAGCCCAGTCATCCGAGTGAAATACATCATTTCAAATTGTTGGAAAAGGGACAGTTAGAAAACAACTGTGGCAAGGAGACAAACTAATTACACTTTCCTTTGCAAACACCTTACACGCACCCAACATTACATCTGACCTCATCTCCATTGGAAGACTTGACCAACTCGGATATTATGTTGTGTTTGGTAATGGCCAAGCTAAATTCTTCTTGCCACAAGGAACACACTTTCTAACGGGCTATGGATCTGGAAGACTATATTGAATATTCGAAAAGCAGAACGATCCAGCTGCCCTACTCGCTTTGGCTCATTCATTAAACAAACCAACCAATCTCGAAGCTTGGCATAGAAGACTAGCTCACGCCGGGTTATCCAGGATAGAGGATATGTCCAGACAAAGATTGGTTGATGGACTCGAGATCACGAAAACCAACGTCATAGGAAAATGTGTTGACTGCATAGTAGGAAAAGCAACATGAAGACCCTTCGACACTCCAGTGGAACGGGAGTCGAGGATCTTGGAAAGGGTACATACTGACCTGACTGGTCCAATGAGAACCCCAGGACAAGGTGGATTCTTGTACATGATGCCAATTGTCAATGGAAATACTGCATTTACAAAGGACTATTACTTGAAAAATAAGGAGGCGGGGACTACCGTGGGAGTCATTGAAGAGTATTGAGTTATGGCCAAGAGGATGACTAGTCAAAAGCTATTATGTGTACACATCGATGGAGGAGGTGAGTTTGATAACGCGCTATGGCGAGAGTGGGCAAAGAAGCATGGAATCAAACTGGAAAGGATCACAGCGTATTCATCAGCAGCAAATGGTGTAGCAGAGCGAAAACACAGTACCAATTTTGACAAGGTCTGCACTCTTCTAAGCGACTCAAAACTGCCCCCCTCACTATGGTTGCACGCTGCCACGTATACCACTTGTACTGAAAACCTTCTTCCATCTACTTGAGCTCAAGGACACATACCTGCGGAACTATGGACTAAGAAATGACAAAGTGTCGCGCACTTAAGACCATTTGGAGTGAGAGGCTGGGCAACAATGGTAGATGGTAAGGCTGGAAAGACAGAGGTCAGAGCACAAGAAGGGAAGATGGTAGGATATGTTGAACGCGGGACATACCTACTTTATACGGAGTCAGGGGAGATCGTTGAAAGTAGAGACGTAGAGTTCGAAGAAGGCCGTGGTAACAGGTCATTGGAACTGCATGGAGGGGAGTCATATGATGATGAAGACAGCGAAGTCCAAAGGCCATCCAGTCCCAAAGCCCAAGATCCAATGTCAGATACTCCCAATCAAACACTCCCCCACGCGACTCAAAATACACCACTTGACAACATCAATACATCCGATCAATCAACCAACATAAATCACCCTTCAGACCACGGATCAAATTCAACTGCACCACAAATTACACCATCAACAATGATTATTCCACTTCATCGTTCCAACAGAATCCATAATCAAAGCTCAGCTATCATAGCATTGAAAGAATTCAAGAAACATGAAGCAGATGCGAGAGAAGCAGGTGAAACTTGGGCGTCAAATTACATGGCGAATCTAACTAAGATAGTAGATGAATTCAGCAAGGTTGACAGAAATTACAACATGGCATTGACAGCGATGGGATTACCGCCTATTCCGGAGAATTGCTCGGCTGCTATGGAGGATCAAGCGAGGTGGGAAGGTGCTATTCAAAAGGAGATGGAACGAATGAAAGAATTCCAAGTATTTGGCGACCTCCAGGACCCACCACCTGGCGCAACGATTCTATACCCATTATGGGTATTTGCTCACAAATTAAATGGAAAGGGAAACATCGTGGACAAAAAGGCAAGGCTAGTGGTAAACAGTGGAAAGCAAGAAGCGGGAAAAGATTATTATGAGACGTTCGCCGCAGTAATGCGTTTTGAATCCCTCCGCATGCTGATCCCTCTTTGGGTTACACTAGGGCATTATATCTGGCAAATCGATTTCGCCTCTGCCTACCTTAACGCCAAACTCGATGAGGAAATTTATGTCTGGCTGCCAGAAGGATATGCGGGTAGGAAGTCTGGAAAAGTAATGAGATTTACAAAAAATTGATCTATGGAACTATGCAGGCAGGGCGGAACTGGTGGATTACACTTGATGCGGTGTACAAGTCCTTAGGATATACAAGATCACAAGCTGACCAATGTGTTAGGAGAAAAGTGTCGGAGCAAGGGGAGACAATTACAGGGACATATACCAATGATATGCTAGGAGGATCCTCATCAAAGGAAGAGATGATGCGGGCAAAGAGGGAGATAGGGGAGAAGCATAGAACGAAGAACACTGACAACATGCAATTCGCCTTGGGAATGCGGATCACCCATAATCGTGAAGAAGGTAAAGCTATGTTGTCTATGGAGGCGTACTGAGACTGACTTTTCATCAAATACGGACTCCAGGATATGAAACCAAAGAAAACTCCACTTCCTCCTGGTATCCCCTTTCGATCACTCATGCACCTCATACCGAAGAAGAGACCATGTTTATGAAGGAAAAACTGTACAGGGAACTCCTAGGTTCGATTCAATTCGGCCAAGGTGCTTGTAGACTCGACATTTGTTAGGAGCGTGCAGATCAAGTGGACCTTTGGTACTGCTATTGACAATACCCTCGCTACGCTGCGCGGTCCGTGTTGAGTCCGTTCGAGATCGAAGTAGCGTCGACTAAAGATCGACAGGGTCGAACGGGGTTGGAGAAGAAGATAGAGAAGTCGAGTATGATATTAGGGTCATATCGATTCGATAGGATTATATCCGAGTCGAATCAAGTCATACAGCGATATTAATGTAGAGGAGAACAAAGTTGAACCAGGTTGGGGTCGTACCAGGTCGATATTAAAGCTAAGGGCTTCTACCTACGTCCGCAGGTCCTTTATACTATGTACGCTATCTCCGATGTCGCTACGAGATATCCTAAAGTAGTTATGACGGATCAAGAGTAAAGATAGCGAGTGCGGATAGGAAGAAGACTAACTAATAAGGTAACGGCGGTGGTCTAGGTGCATAGCCCATCCGAAGGGATAGCGATGGGATATAGGATAGGGGAAGATAAGAGTTGTGGAACCAATTCACCTTGATCAATATCATCAGTGTGTTGCATCGATGATGGACTTGTTGCGAGTCGGGTCGGTGAGTCGGATCGATAGTTCGATCAATGCGCGCAATTGCGGCAGTATGCGGAGCTGGATCGATAGTGGTGTCGGTCCGATGCGGTCGATGCGCATGATCGTAACAACATTGCCTTTGCCACAAATCTCCTAAGTTGTTTTTCACCTCATCCTGGATGACAACATTGGCTGGCATTAATCCATTTAGTGCGATACTTGATCAGTACAAAGGCCTATGGAATTTCCTACACACGAAACGAAGAGGAAGGTCTCAACCCTGTCACTTATGTTGACTCCGATTATGCCTCATGCATAGATACGCGACATTTGGTTACCGGAATCATTACCATGATGGCAGGTGGGCCGACATTTTGGTCTTCGAAACAACAGGATGTGGTCGCCCTTTCACCCACCGAGGTGGAGTATATAGCACTGGCAAAAGGATCACAACAGGCGAAATGGGTACGACAATTTCTATCGGAAATAGGGCATGACACTCCACTCCCTTGTTGACTTAAAGGTGATAGCCAAGGATCTATTACACTCTTGCACAACCCAAAATTTCATGCGAGAGTCAAACATATCAATATTCATTATCATTTCCTACATGACAGCGTCGAGCGAAAGGAAATAGTCATTGATTATGTACCTTCCGAAGAGAATTTGGTGGATATCCTCACTAAACCCTTAGGAGCCACATTACACACAACTCACATGGCAAGGATAGGTCTAGCTCGAAACGATATACGCGCCTAGGGGAGTGTAGAAGGAAGAGGCACATACACCATTTCAGTCCCCCTGAGACGTCTAACGAAGATCAACTGATCTCAGTCTGGATTCACTTGAGTCTCCAATCGAGTGATCATGTATTACTATGGTTTGCAGTTTCGTCTTACAACTTACTAATTGACTGTGCCTGTTTGATTGCAAATGGCTACATTTGTTATAAATACTCCACATATTTTTTTCCCTCACTCTCAGTTCTTACATGTCGAGTGTGTTCTGAGAGTGAGTTTTATTTCATTCTTAATTTACCTACCTGTTCAAGATCACTAACGGTATTATATAGATCATTATATTTACATTCGTCTTACAGGTAGTTATTACAATACAAGTTCTTACACGTCGAGTGTGTTCTGAGAATCATTATATTTACATTCGTCTCACATTAGTGAGCCCAAAGGGCAGCACATACAAACCGGGTCAACACAACTCTTGCTTCATACTGGGGTACAAGAGTTGCAAACTATTCTCCCAATCCTACCATTGAGGCAGTCATTGGAGTCACTTGAGTAGCGGACTCTTGCATGGGGTGTGTTTGCACAGCTATAACCCCCGTGTCCTATGCAGATTGCAGTCAGCAATTAGGTGCTTGTTCAAGCTGCAGAAGTTGCATGGTCCAAATTTTCACCAATGTTCCTGTCGTGACAACTGATTACTTACATCATTTTCTTTCTTTCATTTCACATGCTCTAGTAACCACATGACCACGTTCATTACTCATTGTTCATCTGACCACTCACTCTTGCGCTGTCATTAGTTTATTGTTCTTTCCTTGTTCCTCATTTGTTCTTCACTATTCTGCTCTCACGCTCTTGTTCTTTATTCTTTGTTCTTTTACCCTTGTCCCTTTACCCTGGTTCCTATTGTTTCAGACTCGTATATATAGTACAGTAGACAGCTACCAGTTCCCTATCTCGACCTCTTAGTCTTTGGGAACTAGGTTTGTGTTTGTATCTTTGTTTACACTCAATATTGACTTGGTCTTTGAGAACTAGTTTGCCTTATCTGACCCTTGTGATTGGCCCTTCATGCTATCACAGTTGCTGAGATCCTCTACCTTCTTAGTCCCTGTGTGTTGAGCATTACTCACACTTGGACTTGTGCTTGTGCTTGCATTCTTGATCCATTCGCTTTGTTGCTCCCACCTACATTGCGACAGTGTTAAGATCATGCGGCTCCGGAACCGCGGAAACTCCCGCAATAGGATCGTGGAGATCGACGGTCATACGAGGGGATCATTCCCTCGCAGATGGGAGGAATGGTTCGCGGAGTAAGGGGGATGGTAATTGGACCTCGACACTACTATTGGTAATGTCCTCAGCACGTCGAGTGTCCAATGGTAAGGGTAGGAACTCCGCATTGCGGACATTGCTCCCGCAATCGTTGGAGTAGTGTTGAGTATGCATCGAGGACATTTACAACATCCTGGATACAAGGAGAGGGGCAGATCTAAGTTGATATTCAAGCTGCGGACTACCTATTCTACATCGAGGCTTTATACATACTCTATGTAAGGGTCGCGTATGTACTATCTCCGAATAGGTTAGTCAACATGAGGAAGAACAAAGGAATGGATGTAAAAGGTAAAGTATGGATCGGATTTTGATCTGGAGAGATAATGGGCAATTCCCTCGTGGAGTTATACTCTGCAAACGCGGGAATTGGATCACGGGATTGCGGACTTACCGTGATCTGCATACATATAACAGACAGTTCCTTCTCCACAGGTGTGATCTTACCATCTGCATCCAGTTGATTGGTATAGGCAGGTTTCTGTTGGTTTGAGTTGTTGTTTGGTGTACCTGGCTTAGAGTTTAAAGTTGAGGATTGTTGGTTTGAACTCTTGCCTTGCAGTTTGGAGGATGTCAAAGTGGTCTGTTATATACATGCCACAATCCACCATTCTTTCTGGATTGACTTCCCCTCGCATTGATCACTGTCTGGACATCTTGACATTCCAATCAATCTTCAGGCCAATCAATTAGCGATGTGATTGTCATTTCCGGGTTTACCTTGGATACATCACATGACACTCGGTCAGCATGACTGATGCATTCCCATGCCTGTTGAATCTCTGTTACGATCATGCGCATCGGTCGTACGCATCGCGCGTAGCGCTTCGCACCAACGCAGTCAACCGTACATGATCAAGTCCGTCATTGATGCGATGCACCGATGATATGGATCAGGTAATCTACTCCCATGATACTCATCCACCTATCCTCCTTATCCCATCGCCCCTCCTTCGGACAGGCTATACACCATACCGCCTTCCTCTCCCCATTAGTCCACTGTCTTCCTATCCGCACTCGTTATCTCTACTTCCGATTTGTTGTAACTACTTTAGGATACTTTGTAGCGATGCCAGAGATAGCGGACTTAGCATATAAGACTTGTGGTCGTAGGTAGAAGCCTTAGTTTTAATATCGAATTGGTACGACTCCCAAGAATCATATAACACTTGCTCTCTTCACGCTTATACCTCGTTCGATCCCGTCGACCTTCAGTCGATACTATCTCAATCTCGAACAAACTTAACACGGACCGCGCAGCATAGCGAGGATACTGTCAATAATGGTATCGAAGGTCCACTTGATCCACACGCTCCTAACAATCTCAGAAAACATTGTTATTGTATTATTTCCAGTCTTTCTCACTTATTGTCTTTATTTAACAATTAGGATTACTTGTATATAAGGTTAGATACCTTGTACACTATTCTTCAGTTTCAATATTGCCTTGGGTTGCCTTGGGTTCCCCATCCCAATCACTCCTCTCTCTTCATCTGTCTTCTTACTGTTCATTATCATCCAATCCCATCCCAGAACCACTTGGCATAGTGGGGATCCATTCTAATAAACAGATCAAGGTTTGTTTCCCTCCTATGTAACTTCTGTACCATTTGGTCCCTTTGATCCTCAATTATTCCCATGATCCTTTGGCCTCCACATCAATCACTTTGAGTGCTCAAGTCTTGTATCAAAGCCTTCAGACCATTCATGGACAACTTCAGCCACTTCATTCCCTCCATGGAAGCATGGCCCTGTCTTGGTCAAAGTAGAGGTCAATGGTGTGGTGGGGTTATTGGTTTTCTTCTGCAGGTTTTGGTTGACTCGTGCACAGTTGACGAAGTATGTGGGAATGCCAGCCTATGGCCTCTACGAGTACTGGGCTAGGTAGTTGTCAAATATAATGCTGGGAGAGCTCTGATATGTGATTGTATACTATGGTGGGAAATGTGCACAAGGGAGGAAAGTGGAAGTCGTTGATGCCATGGGCATGGAAGAGACTCAATACCAGGCCCACACGAGCTCGACAGTGTTCTGGTCACTTGGTTTGTGCTCCCAGAGGAACACCAAATGATTGAAGGTCCTATAATGAGCTTCCACTTCATTCACAGGTGTTGCTTCATTCATCATTTTGAATATGTTCTATTCTCAGCAACATTTTATTTTATTTTATTTGCCCTTGTCACCCCTGTCTCTCAATTTCTGACTCCAGTTGTTTGGGTTTTAGTCACCCATTCCCATTCTCTTTCTTTCTGCCTGTCTCATGTCTGTGACTTAAATTCCATTTTTCAAGTGTAGAGGGGTGTCGAACTTCATACACATCCACACTTGAAACTCAACACAAAGTCTCTGACCAATAGTCAGGACCTTGTGATTGTGAACTGGACTTCAACCGCTATAGACCTGCCAATCAGTCTAGCAGTATGGTATGCATACTAGGGGACTGATCACCTGCTGTACATTATATATTATATATACTACCTACTACAAACCATATAGATAGTACTTTGCTCCCATTTTACTAGCCACTCTCAGGAGCGCGCACTTTCACCCTCTATTGCAGACGCACCTTGGTCTTACTGAGTGACTCTCGCCGATTCCCCCGACCTCATTGCTATCTCCATTCCCATAAAGAACTAGAAATAGCATCATAGAGGATTGGATGGATGTTAATGGGCAAATGTCGTTGCAACCTTGATGTCTCTCAAAATCTCACACGTCATAGCCCCGTTTTATGTATGTGGCGCAGAGTAAGTAGAAATCTGCATACCACTACACATACTCTTGTAGCTTGCCAGTTTTCATTCTCAACGGATATTTTTGATGCTGTTAGAAATATCGTGTCATGTACCGTGTGCACCACGTGAACGTATGGCGTTCTGGAGAACTGCATATAGCCATCCGTTGGATGTTCTCCTGCAGCATTTGCTTCCATGTACACAGCTCCTCATGTTGGTTTCAAGACATAGTTTCAGGGTTCCTAAGCTCCGGACTCAAGTCACACTCTTTTCCCTTACAATTTTTACATATTTAATTGCATATGGAATCGCCGGACCCTGTTATAGTCGTGCAACCGAAGAGGATGAGTGCGAGGCTCCGAGGCTCCGTGAGAGGCTCCGAGGCGTGGGAACTGTGGTTGGCTGCACGGTCCTTCGGAAGTGTGATGGGACTTCAGCGAAGC
>MU793729.1:0-11504 GCA_027886325.1 Lentinula aff. detonsa | reverse complement strand
AAACGACTCAAGGGCGAATGGGGAGCGGGAGTACTAACAGTGAAGAGCCCAGAAGGGAGGGTAGTGATGGTTGGTAAAGGACATACAAAAATGTACGAGGTAGAAACACTGCAGGTCCTGGCTGCATCAGCGCGGTCACACGAGAAACCAACGGACATACACACCTGGCACCGAAGGCTAGCGCATATCACAATACCTAGGATCCTACGCATGCAAAGCAAGGGACTCGTCAATGGGCTGGATATCAAGTCTAAGGACGTGTCAGGCCTCTGCGAGGACTGCTTGTACGGAAAGGCAAAGCAAAGACTGTTCGACGAGTGGGTTACCCACGAGACCGAAGTGCTCGAGCAGGTACATATTGACTTGTGGGGGCCAGCGAGAACTAAGAGCCTAGGCGGAGCGACATACATGATGCTGTTCTCCGATGGGGCGTCATCATGACGGGTACCCGCATTTCTACCAGACAAGGCTAAAGAGACTTCCCTGAGGGAATTCCACAGGTACAGGGTGAAAGCCGAAGTACAGACGGGGAAACGCCTCAAGACAATCCGAATAGATGGAGGCGGGGAGCTCGACAACGCGCTTATGGAGTCGTACTGCGCGGACCATGGGATCACCGTTGAAAGGATTCCCCCATATTCCTCAGCGGCGAATGGAATGGCGGAGCGAGGAAACCGCACCGTCATGGAAGGCGTACGTACATTCCTCAAAGACTCCGGCCTTCCTCCTTCATTTTGGGCAGAAGCAGCAGCCACATTCATCTATACCGACAACTTCATTCCGTCAGCAAGGTTCCCCGAATGAGTACCGAACAAATTCTGGTTCTGGAAACGGCAGGACGTCTCGCACCTGCATCCGTTTGGGTGTCGCGCATGGGCCACACTGCCGGCGATCCACACCAATGGAAAGCTTTCCAGGCAAGCTATTGAAGGACGATTGATCGGGTACATGGGGAGAAGAGGTTATTGGCTATGGATTCCAGAGTCCAGGAAGATGGTAGAATCAAGGGACGTGGTGTTCAAAGAGGGGCGCCCCCACAGAACGAGGGCCAGGGAAGGGGAAGAAGAAGGAGACAACGAGCTACTGAACTCGGGTCCCACACAAGGCGAACCCACCAACCAAGCAGACACTGACCAAGGGGAGAAGCCCGAACTCGGGAGAGACGCGGGAAGGAATCAGCAAAGGCTGCGAGAACCCGTGGAACCACACATGCTTCGCCGCAGCGACCGGATAAGGGAGCGGAGGGAGCGAGCGGCAGCGGACACAGACACTGAGGTGTCCACACCCGCGCGAGCAGATGGGGACACCCCAGTGAACACTGCACTCGCTCTGATAGTGCTGAACCCATGGGCATTCGCGGCATCCGGAGGCGAAGCATGGGTCCCCGATAGCTACAAGCAGGCACAGAAGTCACCCGAGCTGTGGAATCCACCCATGGAGAAGGAGTTCTCAACCCTGAAGTCGAAGGATTGCTGGGACCTAGTCGACCTTCCACCAGATGCCAACCTCACGGGGGGGCGCTGGACCTACGCTATCAAGTACGGCCCCATAGGCGAAGTCATAAAGCACAAGGCGCGATGGGTGGCACAGGGATTCACCCAAATTCAAGGACTCGACTACGATAAAACGTACGGGGCAGTCGCCCGAATGGAATCAGTGCGTATTGTGTTAGCAATTATCACTACTCTTCGGTTGCACCTATTCCAGGTCGATTTTACCGCCGCTTTCCTAAACTCGCCGATAACCCACGATGTCTACATGCGCCAGCCCGATGGGTTTATAAAACCAGGCAAGGAAGAAAAGGTCTGTAAACTCAAGAAATCAATATACGGGACGATGCAAGGGAGCCACGACTGGCAGGAGACGCTGGCCGCGGGGTACAAGGAGGACGGATATACCACATCGCGGGCAGACCCGTGCATAAGATACCGAAGGGTGGGCAAGGAGTATATGCTCACGAGCACCTATGGAGATGATGTGTGCGGCGGGGCGACCACTATGGCAGGACGGGAGAAGGTGATCGAGGATCTAGGGAAGCGATGGGAGGTGAACAAAGTGACAACACAGGTACTCCTCGGGATGACCATTAAGCAGAATCCAGCCACCCAGGCCATTACCATCTCCCAGAAGGCATACATCCTCCGGATGCTCGAGCACTTCAAACTGACCTCTGTCCGACGGCGAAGCACCCCACTACCACCCGGGCTGAAGGTCACGAATGCAGCGAACCCCCTTCCCGAAGACGAGCGACGATTCATGGCAGACAAGCCGTACCGAGCATTCGTGGGATCAGCGTGTTGGTGCCAGACCTGTACGCGCCCAGACATAGCTCACGCGGCGGGACTACTGGCGTGATACCAGCTCAATCCGGGTCGCGCCCACTGGGAATGCGTGGAGTGGCTCGCGGGGTACCTGCTGGCCACGCTGGATTACTGCATCACATACTCCGCGCCACCTCCCGGCGAAGAGCAGGAACCTGGACTAGGATTAGTACCCAAGGGGTACTCTGATTCGGACCACGCAGGGTGTCTCGATACGAGGAGATCCACCTCCGGGTACGTATTCTTCATGGCAGGTGCCCCAGTGTCTTGGAGCTCCAAGCGCCAGCCAACGGTAGCACTGTCGTCTATGGAGGCAGAGTACATCGCACTGTCCCGAGCCTCACAACAAGCTCTCTGGTTGCAATCCTTCCTCTCGGAGATCGACTTCCCGCTCGGCAAACCTACCAAGATACATGGGGATAACTTCGGCTCAATTTCGCTGACCGAGAACTCAAAGCAGCACGCCCTAGTCAAACACATCAACATGCGTCAGCACCAAATTTGCGAACAAGTGGCAAATGGGGAGATCACAGTGGTGGAAATCAGATCCAAGACAAACGTGGCCGACGTGTTCACAAAGTCCCTGGTGGGCCCGACCCACGATAAAATGGTCCAGTGGCTGAAGCTGGATTGCGCGAAGCAGGGGGGGTGTTAGGAATACTTCGCGTATTCGCATACTTCACGTGTTTGCGAATACGCGAACGTATTCGCATACTTCGCGTATCCGGATCGGGACGGGTAATGCCAGCTTTGGCATTACCTAACGGCGATACTATTTACTTTCGCGTTTATTACTAATACTGTACAGTTCCAGTTCGCACATAGGCAGAGACGATCGCAGCGAGTCCCTCAGTTGTTTATGCACACAACTGAGGTGAGCCGCTAATGCTAACTACGATACCAAGTACCTACTCACCATCTACCTAGTGATCTAACAGGTACAATTAATATATCTAGTGGTTTATGCACACAACTGAGTGATCTAACACAGCGCAGGAAATCTTGGTCATTTTGCCGATGTGTTGACTTCTGGACAAACTAATTCTTGCAGCATAAAAAGATACGAGCCAGAGTTTTCGCGGTGTACATGTCGGATTAGCGTAGGTTGACAACATAGTAATCTCGCATATGTGTATCTTTGGTGCCTCAATGTCACGGTATACTATGAAAATATGAAATGACTGAACTCGACCTCAAAGAGATTGCAACATGTTGGGCGTAAAGAGGGAGTCATTTCTGGATTTCTGGACGTCGCTGGCTAGTATTCTGTTCGAATCTTACTTTGAAGTTCTGCCGCATTGAGATAAACTTCCGGTTCGAAATTCGAATTTCGGACATTCTTGCACGAGTTGACTCTCAAGCAAACCTAATTAGGATTTTAGATCGTCCCTATGATTCAAGTTAGGATTTAGGGCTCACAGGATGCAGGAAGAAGAATCATGATTTACTTTGTAGCATGTTTTTACCAAGTAGTAAAGGAAGAAATTCTCGACAACCCCATTTATTATTCCTCGTCACTTCGACTCACTCTTCGAAACAAATCTAGCAACTGAGTGACAGGCAAATTTTGCAGCTAGCGGTAGCATCCATCTCTTGTTGCCTGTTATGATTTATCCAGCATCCTCTCAACAAGTGCGAGTCCATGTTCTAGCACCTAGCGCGCATATATTTATATTTCGAAGTTTTATTGAACTCCGAAAGTATCGCAATTGAATGTTAGTATCACGGCCTTTGGAGAATATATATGTGCTTTGAATTTGAGGCCAAACACGGGGAACTTCTCTGAGCGACCTTGTGATAAATGATGGTGCGAGTAAATGCAGTTCCATATACTACCCCGTATGGCAAATGGAAGGCTTACAGGATAAAAGCCGATCACAGCGAAATGGGTATCTACTTATAGGCCTAGTGTTCGGTTCATGATCCTATTTTATCCCTTCTATCGCGGCTTCACTCTGGTGATCTACATTTCACGCTCTTTCGTACTCTGGAGCCAGGATGATTGCCCTTCCTAGTCGCTTTATCACCCCCTGTTCCATACTACTAGCATTAAGCCTCACTCATGTAACTGACGCTTTCGTCATGCCTAAGCGTGCTAGCTGTGCATGCGGGTATATTGACGATCAAGGACACGTCTGGAGGGAGGCCATCACCAGCGACTTTACCCAGTCTGCTGGTGCCATTGCAGCCTTGGGTAACGATTGGATTATTGCTACTGATAACGAGCCGCAATCTGGGACCGCAACCGCCAATATTCAGTATGTCTCGCAAAATGTAATGCAGTATAATGATGCATTGGGTATTCAGGCTAGCGCTGTGAGTTTCCGGCTGTCCGGGATTTTACACGGTAATGAACGTCTTTTAGTACACCAGTGGAAGCAGTAATGTAGACTGCGGGGAAATATTCACAGAGCGTTCGGACATTCTCTATGGCTCCTTCCGTATGCGTGCCGTTGTTCCAACTGTTCCTGGAGTCGTTTTTGGTTGATCCTTTCGCTGTTCATATGTATGTCAACTAATAGCCAGTTATCTAGGTTTTTTCTCTTACAAATCCGACACACAAGAGCAAGACATCGAATTCCTTTCCTCAGACAGCGACTATTATCAGCACGTCTATTATACTGACCAACCGGGGACTGTCAATGGAGTCGTTGATGCTAATGCACACAAAGATGTGGAGATCAACGGTGCAGACTTTACGTGCGGATTCGTTCCTTTCTTTTCTCTTCAACATCATCACCTACTATATTTCACATCCGCATAACAGTGCATTCGGAGAGCATCGCTTTGATTGGCTCCAAACCTCTACAAACTACTACTATAACTCTGCGTTAGAAGCTGTGAGTCCTTCTCTTTCTCTCTCCAATCATTGTCACGATCCAGCTCATCTGCTCACTGCTTGATATGTGCAGACAATTACCAAGAACGTTCCTACCCAAGGCTCTGAAATCGTTTTGAATGTCTGGTCAAACGGTGACCCGGCATTTTCTAAAGGCCCTCCAACATCAAATGCTATAGCCACGGTACAATATGTTAATCTCTACTTCAATTCCACAAGTCTGAGTGAAGCCGACTTTGACTCCGCTTGCAGTCTGGCAGGAAATGTTGCACACTGTAGTGCTTGATATGACCAGAATAGCTCTACATGTCTATGGTCTCAAGTTAGGCTCAAGCAAGGTTTCTATGTACAGTATGGCGCATTGCACTCTCTTGCGGATTGGATATTTAAGTGGCCTCGCGTATACTCATAAGAATATCAATATCGCTATAGCCTTGTAGTCAATATTGATGATACTAAGGTTTTGCCTGGGGTCAGAGTGCCCACCACCATGCGAGGAGCTCAAGGCCTGGAGCGTCTGAGATATTCTTACCAGCTGGATACTGAGTATCAAAGAGTGAGAAGGCAGGTCACTGTGAAGAACGGAGTCAACTTGAATATGCGTCCGAGAAAGATAGGGCGCCTAATATTTCGCGTTTCCCTTATCTTATCGTGAAGAGAATTTTATTCAACTCACCGCCATGGTTAAATATCAATTTCATCCTGATGTTACCCGTTTATTGCATGGTTCTGACTGAGGTAATGGTGTGCGATATTGCGATGGCTGTTCCCCTAAAAGAGGTTGCGAAATGTGGTAGAAACTATACATTAATTTTGAGCTATACATTGGCACGTTTTACCGTTACCTCCTTCAGCAAAAGCCTTCGGTCTAGTTACAATGGAAGGATGGTTTGATAGAGGTGTATGGATCCTACTGTGTAGAGAATAGTCCATGTAACGGTGGCTCTTTACCGCACGTATAAAACAGTCTTAAAGCTAGGCTCTCGTCTTCAGTTGTATTCTCTTTGTTGATTCATGAAAGAACACGTTTTAGACGCTGCTGGATGCAACAGAGGATTAAGTCTTTGTAAGCTCGGTCGTCAGCCGCTTGAGACTGACCGTTCTGTCAGATCTTTGGACTAACTTCCGGTTATCAAGTTCAGTAGATTGAACGATAAGTTACAGCCGACATAAGATGAATCACAGGGTTGTTCATTGTTTGAAAGCTCATTCGTTCCAACGGGAAGGAATTACAGCTCGGCGACCCATTTTACTGATTATCTATTTGAGTATTATCTACGGTGTACAAGAATTTTCTTATCTGAGTCGAGGTAAACACGTGAAAAAAATTGCCATATGTTTACAGCGCGGTATAGTATTTCACATGGAATCCACATAAATACATACTCATCGTCGTTCTCATCTTCTCTCTTCTCTTTCCTCTTTCCCACCCATGGACGATTCTAGTTCACAAAGCTCTATAATGCCTTCAGAAAGCTCCCCACGATTAGGACATTCGACGCAGAGCAGTATGAGCCTCGCGTCTAGCTCCACGCTGCTTGATGAGCAGGATGAAGACGTAAGAATCGCAGTCAAAGCTCTAGGGGACATGAGAAGTGGGAACATTGGAGGGGCTGCAAGTAGACAAGGTGAGCGGGATAAGATCATCAACATATCAATCAAATGGTTGAATCAGCGGTAGCTCCTCTATCAACTTCACCAAAATCAACAACTTCTACCCCAAGCCCTATTTTATCCAGTGATGGAATGTCCAATAATGATGCACATCTAGAGCCAGACTTCGTCAGCAGAATGGCACATATCCCGCTTGTAAACGGAGCGATTAGAATGTACGAACAAGGGAAAGCAAGCTCTCGAGTCGTCAAGGTGGGATATTGTTACGCTTGTAACCAGTTCGCATGAAAACTTAAAATCCTCATAGTACGGCGCGGAGATCATGGAAACTGGAGTCAAGACCATCTCACGTCCAGTGATTGACCGCTTGCCCACTGGCCAGCTTGACGATTTCGCGTGTCGTCAGCTCGATAGGGTGAGTTGTAACCGCTGCGATGCTATATCATACAGTCATTCTTCACTTTTGGTATTGTCTCTTTCCAAATCCTATCCTTTGAATGCCTCATCTTTCGCCCGCATTCTTGTCTGGGTCTGTTTCCGATAGAACAGGAACCTGAGGGCGATCTTGATTTCTCGTCATATCTGTGCTCAGGAGGATATCTGGGTTGACACAGCCATGATCCTAGCCTGGTTCCGTTCAGCCTGTTAACTCCGTGGTTGTTCTGTGACACTGTCTGGGAATGAAAGTTTCTTGGACGATACTCACTCATTGGATATGATGCCCCTCGATATAATGGCAAACAGACGGGGACAATATACCTTTCGCTCCATCATGTCCGCTCGTTTTTAGCCAGTCTATCTGGACTTTTGTACATGATAGGATCACCTATGCTGCTATCATCCCGTTCATGTCCCTTCTCAGATCGAGACGCATAGGCATCGTACAGCCGCTGCCTCATTCCCGCAGACCCATCTTCCCTTCCTCCCCTCGTTTATTGTATGAGTTCGTTCACATGCACATGCAGAGCACTCTTCAGAAAGACGGATTCTTTAAACTATTGCGGTGTTGTAAGGGCTGTTCACTCTGATTTAGTACCCAGAACCCGTGATACTATCATCAGTGAGACTGCTTCCAATCATTTTGTCATTTATTTTTCATTGCCATCTGTTCTGACAGTCTGCTCTCTTTGCTCTCATTGGTTACTCATTCCGTTCAATTTGGGATTTTATCCGGGTAGAATCAGCATCCTCATCACATAGGGCATCATTGGGCTGTTCTGTCTTGGGAGTATCACGGCGTCTTTCTTTTCAACTCTAACAAAACAATGTTATAAGGTTCTGACCTTTTTCATCTTTTCTTGTGCCGGCTACCACTTCTACCTTTTGTTTTCCTTGTATATATATTATTTCCGTTCATTTACTTTCAGTTCAGTTCCTCGTCAAGACTGACACTAACAAGTCTTACTCTTTTCCATTTATCTCTTCATGGTCACCCTTCCACCAATCGGGTACATTTTGCACAACCTCCTGAACGACGCTCAACACAAACGCCTGTCAATGAACGGACGTACCTCCCGCGATCTACACGACCTTCCTGGGCTGGCCCACATGTCCACTTTTCCCGACCCCAATAACCTACCAAACCTGCCGCGTATACGGGGTCCTGACCTTGTCAAAACTCTTCCTCGCCTGCGTGATATTTACGGAGATCAGCTGGACAGATATCGTAGGCCGTCACAAGACGCTTCAGACCGCCAGGACCAGGAGGAAATGCAACGACTGCTGCACTCACCAACTTACGGACCGCAAGAAGATCTTGATGCGAAAGAAAGAGAAGACGAAGTCGGAAGATGGGTGAAAAGTAAGCGTCCCTCTTTCCCAGTTTTTTTTTCTTCTACCCCCTATTCTTGTACTGTTCATATCTGATTTTCTTTTAATACCGCTGTATATCAAACGAATCATCATTTACAGTGACATCATCCGGTTCGTCAAACTTGCGCTCCCCAACACCTACTCGTTCATCAGATTTACGCGTACGGCACGATGCAAACGTGGATCCATCATCTACACGCGGGATTTCATCCGACCCGTTTCACTTCTCCGACAATTCATCCTATATTCTTGGCTCGGACGATCAACGTCGGCGACCTCCATCATATACACATGCACATGATCAACAGCCGCAGGACAATCAGCAGCAACAGGTAGTCCAACGTAGTCGCTGGCAGACCATGCTGCTCGAAGCGGGAGGATTCAGCGTTGCGTGGAGCGAGGAGAGTATGCGTAAATTGAGATATGTTCTACAATGGTTACAAGTAAGTAATATCTTTCCAGTTTTTTTTTTCACGTCTTTCATTATTGTGGCAAATTATCTTTCCTCATAATTTTTCCGCGCTTTAACCATTTTTTTCTTTCTTGTCAGTATGCCACGAATCATATCGATCAGCAAATACTAGCAATCCGTGATTTCACAGAGGCTTTACAGCAGCACTACTTCGAGGCTTCTCCGCTCGAGCCCACAATCCCCACAGACCACTCTCTTCCTTCCTTGGCCTCTACGCGAGGAGGCCATTCGCGCTCTGCTTCCGGATCTCAATCTCAAACCATCTCCTCTGCCCATAGGCATAAGCTGAATTCCATTCAGCGCGATGTAACACAAACCGTTCGTAACGTTGTCACTGTAGTGTCTAAATATGGCGGCAATGCGGCATTACCAGAACCTGCGCGCAATGCCGTGAAAGCCTTCATATTGCAGCTACCAAAGAAGGTAAGGGAATCCATGAGGATAGGTGGCGATCCCCCTGATATCCATGCCAGCATAAGTATGAGTCCTGCAGGTTCGAGCAGTAATGACGGTACCAGTGTGGCTGCCGCTGCGTCCGGACGTGCAGGGAGACGAGCTGCAGCTCGTAGGAGTACAAGAGGCGATCGTGGTCTAGGCGGATCGTGGTCTGCAGCAGCTTCGCCAATGTCTTCAAGGGCGACTTCTCCTGCTGCTTCTCCAAGAACAATACCCTCGCGAACACTAAATTCCGCTACTTCCTCTATCTCTGGACCGAACGGCGAGGACGATGGTGCATCTGGACTTAGAAATACAGCAGGGCACACAATGAGCGCAGGTACTGCTTTCATGACCGCAAAGCGGATCCTTACCCTTGCCACGGAAAGCTTGGACATGATGCGTGGTGTTACTGCTGTGGTTCAAGAGAGCTTGGAAAGAGCTGATGCGTGGATCGAGAGGTTGAAGACAGTTGGGATTCATCGAGAAGATGGATCTTCCAACACTCCAATTGGCTCCGATCGACCGCACTCTCCGTCTACGAACTCAACTCCAGAAATGGATCGTAGCCACATGAATCTCACCCTTGACTCATCCATGATGCAGCACGCGTACCGTGGCCGGAACTCTGATTCCGGCCCCCTCTCTCCTGCCAGTGTTGCCATGAACCTCGGAAGTAGACGGAATAGTTTAGGAAGCAGCGCTGGATTTAATTTTGCAGCCGACAGCTTACCTTCTACGCCTGGGTTGGTAGGCTATCCCTCTGGCCCGTATGGGCCCAGCACTTCCTCATATAATGGACCATCGATGGATGGCCCTGGTCCAGAAGTTGGAATGAGCTTGAGGAGGATGAGTATCCGCGGCAGTAAAGGAGAAAATGTGGATGTCAAGAAGGAAGAGCAGGAAGTGAAGATGGAGGTGGACGGTTGAAAAAGCGCAATGATCAATGCTTTTTCGTGTAATTGCATATGTGCTGGAAACAGACTTTGGGGACGTTTGGACGTTTATTATTATTAATTTAAAAGTACTATTTCGTTCAGTCATTTATCGAACTAAGCCGGACTTATACGTACATCTATCAACATCCTCGAACTCGTAGTATTTTTTTGGCACAGAATCTACGATTATCTCGATGTTCCCCCAAAGGGAAAATGGCCTGTGGTAGCAATTTCCTTTGTGCTGCTCAGAATTGATACTATTCGCCCAGTGAGAATCTTCCTTCACTTCAATTGTCGTGTTTACTTCACGCCTTCACTTTGTTGACCTCCCCTCCACTTGTAGAACTAGGAGCACCCGCACTGCCAGGTATCTGTCGTCGAAGGCTATCTAGGTCCAAAGAAAATGAACGCTTTAACCACTATATATCCGTCTCCCAAAAGTATAGCGATCACAATCGGAGACGGCAACCTTAGATTCCGAGCTCGCTACATCGGTAATACAGGCCCCCCCTTTAATCAGGTAAACCGTTTCGAAGGAAATTGACTCGGAGATATAGGAGAGCTATGTATGGTGATATTCAAAAGAGATGTCGTGCGTTGGAGGCCAGATCGAGCTTGTGTCGAGTGAAAGACAAGGGGTACATGACTGAAGTCCGGCGATGAGATCTCTGTTGGTATTACTGGCGGAGTCGAGGTTGAGACGAGGAAGAGTAGGGCGCGTCACACAACATTGTACTTGGTATACTCGTACTAAGCAATTCATCACACTCAATGAGTCTTCGTCTCACCTTATTTCCCTACCTCCTCACCTTGGTGCTAGAATTCACAACTGTATCTATAATCCATATTGATTTATCACATCAGCACTATACAGTACAAATTTATAACTACAACACTGTACAAAGCGTTCAAGTTTCAGCCATATCAATCATGGCCTGAACAACCTCGCTAACTCCATAAAGTCCTCCACAACTACATCTGTTGAGAAAGGTAGCAAGAATCCCTACTCCATGCTTACCGTCGGTACCTTCACACAGCGTTCCTACTTATGTCTCATCTAGTCCGACCGCTTC
>MU793728.1:0-11527 GCA_027886325.1 Lentinula aff. detonsa | reverse complement strand
TGTCACTTGATCCCTTCACATTCTCCTCATTTTCCCAACTGTCCTGTCCTTCATCATAACCCTTCCATTGTACCAAAAATTGTAGCTTCTTCCATTGCCCATAAAACCTACTGTCCAAAATTTTGTCCACCTCATAGAACTCTTCCCCCTCCACAATCTCTGGATCCGGTGGTGGTGGCCTAACTCCATTAACCTCGTTCCCTTTCCATGGTGATAGTCAATTAACATGGATGTTGTCATGGATCTTCATCCAGATTGGTAGGTTAAGGCAATATGTCAGAGGCCCGGTCTTTTCTGCTACTTCGAATGGCCCGAGTCTCTGACTCCCAAGTTTTTGATTTTTCTGGCGGATCTTTAGGTTCTGTAGCGATAACCATACCGGTTGTCTGACTGTGAATGTCTGCACCTCCCTTGTGTCGTCTCCCTTAATACACTCTTTACTCATCCGAAGAGCTGCCTCTGCATCCTCCCGGGCATGTTGTAGCAATGTCAACTGTTGATCAATTGTTGGGTATTTGTTCCAAACTTGGATTGGAATCGTGAATTCGGGGGTGTATCCATAGAGGGTTTCGAATGGAGAATGATTGTGAGCAGAGTGAATCTGAGAGTTGATAACAAGCTCAGCAGTAGGTAATAGTTGATCCCAATCATCTTGCCATTGGCTGATATACATCCGAATGTATCGTTCGATCTCCTGATTTGCTCGTTCCGTTTGACCATTTGTTTTGGGATGTTGTGCTGTTGTGAGTGCCGATTCGACCCCGAGTCATTTCAAGAGTTGCCTCATTACATCTGCCGCAAATTGGGGCCCCCTGTCAGAAATGAATTGTCGGGGAAGACCATGAAGTCGGAATATTTCGTGGTAGAAGAAGTCAGCTACACCGTCAGCAGTGGATCATTTTTGTATAATGATCGACAAAGGTTATCACAGCATTATCTCCATCCTGGGTCATGGGGAGCTCTCCAATGAGGTCTACGCCAATATCCTGCCACGGACCGTCTGGAACAGGGAGAGGCTGGAGTGGAGAAGAGTGGTGTGGGTTGAGTCGCTTCTGTTGACAGAGGTTGCATCCTTCTACATATTTGTCACAAATGATCGCATCCCTGGCCACCAGTATTGTCTGCTAACGAGTTCTTGTTACGACCATGCCAAGTTGAACTCCCGCGGTCCCGACGATCAGTTTCCGGTATTTGATTCCATTACTTTCTTCCGTCGCGGGGCTTACCTCCGCGATCCTTTTACACTTCGCGTTTATATCCCTCACACCTTAACCGATTCTTTATATATCCTTTTATATCATTCCCTTTATACTTACCCCTTTTATTCTCCTCATGTTCGACCATACTATTCTAGGATAACTATCGCTTAGCAACCCTTAGGTAGCAAGTACCGTATAAAGCTACAAGAGTAGAATAGTTGGTCCTCAGTTTAAATATCGACTTTGATAGTGTATCAAATAGAGTTAATCTCAAACCTCATCCTAAGTACAATCACGTGAGTTTCTCCCGCAATTGGAATTACCCTCAACTTTGCTTTCGGACAGTGGCGTGTCGGGGATGCTATTAATAGTAGCGTCAACATCCGACTACCTCTCTGTAGGTTCACCCAACCCTCACCGGGATTTATCTCGGTGTTCGGTCTTTTACCCCGCGGGCTTATAGTCCGCAATCCACATTTATTCCTACGACCATGCATGATCATAACAGTATATTTAAACTGAAACTCGGCACATCGTATTCTATCACCTCTCACTTCCTTTTCCTCCATTCACATCCTCTCTACCCAAAATGGTCAATACCAGGAGTAGACATGCTCGTACCACCACCGAAGACTCTGACAACGTTCAGGAGGAGCCAGTGATGGTAAATCCGTTCGCTACCAATGCGACGGCTTTCGCGCCGTTTGCCAAGTCGATTTCTGGAACGGGACTTCCCCGTAGGCGTAACAACACTTTCGGTCCAGCCCCAAGCCAACCCGCAATGGTACGGGTCTCTAATCTTCACGCTCTTGGTTCACCTGACCAATCTGAATTTGAGTACCAAGTACTCTACACCGCTGATGGGCAACCAATCACAGTACAAACACCGCATAGCAATCACACGGCGATACCAATGTTGGAGACAGCCATCCCCCCATCTCCAACAACGCTAACCCTTGCTGACAGAATGTGTCAGCAACTAACCACCCAAGCCGGTCCTTCACGGGATCGGTTGTCATCCCTCATCCCCACTGAGGTTCCGGAGGAGCCTGAGATCGCTGTTAGAAGCGTGCGGATCGAGTGGACCTTCGGTACTGCTATTGACAATACCCTCGCTACGCTGCGTGGTCCGTGTTGAGTCCGTTCGAGATCGAAGTAGCGTCGACTAAAGATTGACAGGGTCGAACGGGGTTGGAGAAGAAGATAGAGAAGCCGAGTATGATATTAGGGTCGTATCGATTCGATAGGATTATATCCAAGTTGAATCAAGTCATACAGCGATATTAATGTAGAGGAGAACAAAGTCGTACCAGGTTGGGGTCATACCAGGTTGGGGTCGTACCAGGTCGATATTAAAGCTAAGGGCTTCTACCTACGTCCGCAGGTCCTTTATACTATGTACACTATCTCCGATGTTGCTACGAGATATCCTAAAGTAGTTATGACGGATTAAGAGTAAAGATAGCGAGTGCGGATAGGAAGAAGACTAACTAATAAGGTAACGGCGGTGGTCTAGGTGCATAGCCCATCCGAAGGGATAGCGATGGGATATAGGATAGGGGAAGATAAGAGTTGCGGAACCAATTCACCTTGATCAATATCATCGGTGCGTTGCATCGATGATGGACTTGTTGCGAGTCGGGTCGGTGAGTCGGATCGATAGTTTGATCAATGTGCACAATTGTGGCAGTATGCGGAGTTGGATTGATAGTGGGGTCGGTCCGATGCGGTCGATGCGCATGATCGTAACAATCGCGGAGCAAACTGAGGAGGTAAGTCCTGACTTACCAGACCACCCGGAAGACCCGGACCCTGAGGGATCTGATCCCAAAGGACCACCCGGAGGACCAGGAGGCCCTGGTGGACCAGGATCACCACCAAGCTCCCGCAGACCTAGCCGTTCTAGGAGTCCTCCAGCGGGACCAGGTAGCAATCAAACGGACATCGCAGAACAGCAAATCATCGAGCTGTTTACCACTTTCAGAGGCACCCTCGACAATCTTGGAGGTGCTATCACCGAATCATCCACAAATCAAAATCGCGGACCAACAGAGACCGCCAGGTCAAAAGTCAAGGATCTGGAGTTTTCGACGGTACTAACCTGCGGAAACTGAAGAGTTTCCTTGTTTCATTATCTTTGGTCTTTATTGACTGCCCAACATATTTTACTGATCAAAGGAAGATCAACTATACGTTGTCTTATCTAGGTGGCGCCGCAAAAGAGTGGTTCGAGCCGGACATTTTGGATCCAAACCTCGCGGAGATGCCAGCCTGGACGTCCTCCTTCGCGTTGCTAGTGAAGGAACTTCAGGACAATTTTGGTATGTACGACGTGCAGGGAGAGGCCGAGGACAAACTCGGGACGTTGCGGATGAAGGAATCCGACAACGTGCGGAATTACAACATCTGTTTCAACACTCTCGCGGTGTCTACAAACTGGGACTCCCAAGCCCTTAAGTGGGCATATCAATGCGGCTTGGCAAGCCGTATCAAAGACAAAATGGCCCGTCTTCCAGAGCCCGCTAATCTCCCGGACTTTCGGAAAGAAGTCCTTTGCGTGGACAACCGTTACTGGAGACGGGAAGAAGAGCGGAAATGTGAAAACGCCTGTTCTTTGGTCGCGACTTCATTCTCAAAGGCGTCGACTACCTCTTCGAAGAACCCACCAAGTTCTTCTCCATCACCCTCCTCTGCGGCCTTCTTGACTAAAGGATTGGGAAAACAAGGTAAGCCCAGTGGAGGCAACCACTCGTTTTTGACGAGTTCAGCATTGACGCGATCATCGATCGCTGCTAACCTAGGTTCCAATGGTAAACTCCTCCCTGTTACGAACTGACTCTTTTTCAATTTCTTTTTGTCTATCTTATTATACTTTTTCTTTTATCTTTTCCTTTTCTTTCATTTACATATATGTGACAGCCTTGGCATTCTCGCAATGTCAACACATTTCTCTCATGTCTGTCAGACTGTTGACAGACTGTCATTCCCGCACTGTCAACACAGCTCTCTCACGTCTGTCAGGCTATTGACAGATTGACAGTGTGAGAATTCTCTCATGTCTGTCAACCTTTGACAGATCGTTGTATAGCCTCACAGTTATGACATGAGATAGTTCCCATGGGTTCATTTCAGAATATGTATATAAGATAGGGCATTTCTTAGAGTAGTCTCTATCTCTGATCTCGTCTATTCTCCTCTGTAGCTAGACAAGTATCTGAGGGCACACTCCTCCTGCATTATCCATTATCTTTTGATCTGTTCTCTCTGTGTGACGCCTGGCTTAGTATTAAAAGCTATTGAGTCGCTGACAGAAGATCAGAGATCCTTATTGACCCACCCGTCATGACCCAAATCTTCGACATTTGGTTGGATAACGGATGCTGCTACGTTGCAAACTTATTCTTTTCATATTGTCACTAACAAGCCTATACCTCCTTTGTCTTTCCCCATTGTCCACCTCCTTTTCCATAGCTCGTCTGTGTTAAGGCCAGCATTGACCTAGACACTTTGTTAGTACATACCTACATCGAGACACTGTGGTACGGCTCAACCTGTGCTGAGAGGAAAAAACTCTCTCTAGTGTGCCTGACTCCTACCAAGGAGTGTAAATCAGGGCTAGTAACAGGATATCAAGTTTCTTCTTCGGAAGATTCGATAGTAGGTGTTGGAGCATAAAGTGTTTTTGTCTCTAACCCGAAAGGCAACGTTGCGCGAGGAGCGAACGTAGACAGCCTTCTGGATTAACACTTAAATCAACACGAGCCTCTACCTCTAAGCACCTCCCCCTCCTATCCTGGCATTCTCGTCAAGACCTCAGGATTTTTCACTTCCATACCCATCCCGCTCTCCCTCTCCCGCATCGCCGGATTCAACCATCCATTTAGGATCCCCCACACCCACTCCATCCTTCACCACCGAACTCGGCTCAGAAATGTCTGACCCATCCAACCAATCCATGCATGCCAACACCTCCGCTACTACCGCCGCTACGATTACTCCCACCTCCAACACCTCTACCTCCCGAAAAACCATTGTAAAAGAACCCAACGTATTTACAGGAGATACCTCCAAGTTCCGAGCATGGCTCAGAACACTCCTTGCATATATTCATGACCTGCGAAGAACGCAGCAGGTCAGCAATGATAACGAAGCCATTAGCATGGCTATCTCCTACATTCAAGGAGGAAGAGCTGATGATTGGGCTGAAGTTGCTGGTGACTGGAATGTAGACTTCGCCGACTTCCTAGAAGAACTAAAGAGTAGTTTTTCTAATGTCTCCCAGAAGAAGGAGGTAATGGATAAGCTGAATCACATTCAGCAAGGTCATATGAAGGCCGATGACTTTTTCAAGGAGTTCAAACTCCTGCTAAAGGAAGCGGGGTACGACAAGAGGAGCGAGTATGTCCTTCAGTTGGCTGAAAGAGCAGTCAACCTCAACATCATGAGTGACCTAGTCCGGACAAGGACTGAGGAATTCAAGAGTTACGATGAGTTAAAGAAACTCGTCACAGGAAACGACTTAATCCGCTGCCACTATGATGAACAGAAGCGCGGATACAATAACATGAGCTGGAGTAACAGCATACAAGGACAAAGTCGTAGTCAAGGATCCACGCAACAAGCCTATGGTAGGCAAGAGCAGAAGAAATGGGAAGAACCTCGAGCAGTAGGATCTACCTCCATGACAACAAGACGCGATGGGTCCGGGACGACCTTTGGAGGTTCGGGACGACCCATGGACCTGGATCGAGCAAGGGTAAATGGCCTTTGCTTCAACTGTGGCAAAAAAGGCCACATTAGTAGGAACTGCCCGAAGAAGAACAAAGCTGTGGTTCGTAGCATAGAACTTATGGATTATAGCAGCGAGAGAACGGACAACGTTAGTGAAGAAACTAACGTAAATAGTGTAGATGTAGTACCAGGGTTACCAGCTGGTATGGACATGAATTCATTCACCGCCTGGGTGAATAGTATGGGTTTTATAAGAGCTCCCCAGTAGATATAGGTCTGGCGGAGCGTTCTAAATTAAATACTTCGGACATAGTAGATAGTGGACTTGATTTCACTATCAAATATAATAATGTAGAAAAACACGCTTCTGCATTTACCCATAAAAAACCCAAAGTACTTAAAAAACCTATATGATATGAACCCGGCATGGCTGAATGGACTGCTCAAAGGCTCAAGGAAGGGGAACTTCCAAAAGCCGTTGGACTTTTAAGGACATGGGTACCTTCCTTGCGAATAAGAGAAGCTTCGGAGGAAACCGTCATGGAAATACGAGCATTGAACTGGAAAACAGCAGTCAAAGCTGTTAAGAGTCTCGCAACAAAGAAAAGCTATGTCCGTGGAACACACGGAAAAAGCTTGAAACTTCCAGTCATTGTCGAAACACTAGAGGACAACAGGCAAATAGTTACACAAGGACTAGTCGACAGTGGGGCCACAGGTTCATGCATTGATGCAAACTTTGTAAAACAACATAAGATTGTAACCAAAGATTTACCTATTCGAATACCTGTCTACAATGCTGATGGCACACTCAACGAGAATGGCTCAATAACCAAATACGCTGAAGTCCGTGTAACTATCAGAGACCACTCAGAACGAATTCAGTTTGGCGTTGTCAATCTTGGAGAACAACACATCTTCCTAGGACTAGGTTGGTTGCAACATCATAACCCAGGTGTCGACTGGGTTAAATCAGAAGTTACTTTTGACTGATGTCCGACTCGGTGCAGATATAATCCTCACTTTTGGACGCCTGAAGATATTCAAACAAGAGTGGTACTCAAAGATGGCAAGAGACTTTTTGTGTTTGATTGGGATCGATATGTACAAGAACAGGTAGATTCCAGGAAATGGACAGAGAAGAAGGCTGTAACGGCTCCCCACGCCTATTTTCTAATCACACTCATTACCATATCATTCACACGCTCTTTCATACATAAGGCCTACGGCCCGTAGCACCGTTCTTTAGCTTTTTTCTTACTACTACCTACTTCGCCTGTCATACCTACGGACAATCATAAAACCTGTTCGCGTTAGGTATTGGGCTATTGGTAAGGTGAGAATATGCTTTACACTTTTTTTAACGTGCAGTTATTGTCCACAGGACAGAATTAACCTTGGAGATACCCCGAGGTATATGACTCAAGGTACTGAGTACTCGACTACACATACGACCCGCGCTCAAAGTCGCAACATTTTACATTCTCAAGACTTGCCATTCCACTCACACGTGAAAACCCAACACGGTCAACATCACACCGTCGTGTCACTACCCAAATGTCCGCCACCAGAACAATTCCGGCACAAACTCAGAATACCGAGGTAGACGATCTTATTTCTCATCTACCTGTACATACAAGTCCACCTTCCACATCGACGAATACACCATCGAGCGCGTCGAGACCGAGTCAAGGCCATAGAGCCCCTCCGTCGAGTACCAATAAAAATATTTATGAAAAATCACCAAGAAATACTGGACTTCCAGTTAGCTCTCGTAGTGCGTCTGCAAACATATCCATGAACTTACCTCCATACCGCACCATAAGCCCTGAACCGCACCAGTTAAATGTCGGCTCAGAGACTGGATCGCATGAATCCACTAAGACCCGGCGCCCAGCAAACATACAACCGGCAAACGTATCAGCTGCAGAAGCGATTCGAGAAATCGCACAATACCAAGCACGACGCCGACAATCGGTGGTAAGTGAGGTAGCCCCAAGATTCCGACCCTTCCAAGGCCAAACAGCCTCGTCGAGCAAACGGACAATACCACAAACTGAGGATAATAGTACAAAGACCAATTCCTTCAAACAATCAACTCGATCAAAAGGAAAACAATGAGAACAGACCAAGGCGACACAATCTATAGCCCCAAGTAATAATACAAATACATCAAACACATCGGTATCAACAGCTCGATACATGGAGTACGAGCGAGGTATCCATCGACGAGTGATCCTACAATTGCTTAGGAATACCGACCTTCAGAAATCAAGTACAACACTAATATCCGACCAGGGGGTAATAATGAATATATCTGAGGGCACCGTAGTAGCCCGTGAACTGCCAGAGGTTACCGTAGCATTCAGCCCCATCAGGGATGAAGAATTTGAACCATACCGAAAATTATACCCAGAGCCCTTCTCAGAGGAAGATACTGCGAGGAGCCCGAAACGCAATAGACAATCAGCTAATCATGGTAAGGAGCCAAATACTCCAAACCCCGATGATCCTCCACCCAAGCGCGAGGGATCAGAACACTCAAGATGGAATCACCATAATAATCGACCCGCACGGGGCAACGTACATAAGAGAGGTAGAGGTGGAGGGCCCCCAGAACCATCAGACGATGGTGGGTCCGGAGACGATCACAAAGATGAGCAAACAACTCAACAACCATCTGAAGATACGGAACATAGGGCAGCCGCCCCAGATAAGTTCAACCCAAGATCCCTAGCGGGAATTGGAGAAACATACGTGTATGAACCAAAGCTGGTATCAGAAGAAGAATGTCTGGATGAAATCCTGAGAGTATACATCGACCTAGTCAATTACCACCTGTTAATGAAACCAGCCACCAGAAACAACAATGCTCAGAAAACCATTCTTCAGAATATACCTCGACCTGAATTCTACTACGGTGACGAGGATATAATGAAATTTGACACATGGGCGCGAACGTTAATATGCTGGCTGAATGTTGCAGATCAGTGTGGCCCCGAATCTCGATACAGTCAATCCCGCCAACAATGGGTAATTACTGCAGTCGATATCCAACGAGTCAATACATTATCTTCATTCTTAAGGGGAGAAGCAAGAGAATGGTACAATGATATAGTGGAACAGATACCATCAACATTTGGTACGGATTATGACACGCTAACTGGACACCCCACCTTCACTCAGGTGTTATGTGGAATATTCAAAAATTTTATACACGAAGCATCCCTCACAACAGTAGCAGATCGCTTCTATGGAGTAGAATATTCAAACGCTAAGGGTATCAAAGGGTCATTTAATGAACTAACCCGCCTTGCACGATGCATGCCAAACCCACCAGATATATACTCGTTCAAACGACAATTATTTGTTATAACTCCCCCAGCAATGAGTTGAGAAATGACTCGAACAGTCACTGCAGAACGATTGTCAGTGAACGAAATAATGCAAGCAGCCATTAAGTGGGAGAAAGGGAATGGCGCATACCTCTACTACGCCAAAACCCGTACGGCTCGACAGCCACAATCTAGTACGTGAAAACCATACACCACTAATGAACCTAGAGACAAGATCGAGAAACCCGGTGGCAGCAATAACAACCACCATCAATCAAACTATCAACGTAAACCATCACCCAAACGACTACAAGTTGTAGATCGCCGACGCTACCAAGTACCCGCACATGCAACCCCGAAGCATAACAAACCAACAGAAAGTCGAACCAAGACACCAGACCCGGTACCAGGTCAGCGACCAAGACCTAAGAATATGGGAGTCTGCTGGGGATGCGGGAAACCAGGACATTACCAAGGTGATCCAAACTGTAAGGAAAGTGAAAATCCAAAACCTACCAAACTATACCGCATGGTTGACCAGGAAGGCAATGCAAGAGACATTCGACTATTCCAAATAGCCGCAAACGAAATGATAGCAGACAGCAATGAACCAATACCAGATGAACATCAAAACGATGATGAGATTTGGGACAAATACAAACAAGAATCACCTAATAACGAAGACAAAAACAATGAACCGGACCCATGGGGAGGCTCTCAATATGAGAGTGAACCAATAGATGAGCCATACATCAACAACGAACACATTGGACTAATGCAGGAACACAATAACCCGTACTCCAACTACTACGAGCGACTAGGGATGATGGGTGACGGTACTGAAAATGAGAAATCAGACAGAGAAGACTCACAATCAATACAATCCCTTCACTCACTTGAGGAGATAGAAAGCATAATTGAATCTGAAGATATCGAGGTGCTCAACATATCAGAATTCATCCGAACGATGAAGCCCACAAAAGATGACGGATTCATGGCCACCCAAGAACCTGTCAAGAAAAGAGCCCCGAAAAGTGAACAACGACCGTGACGAACGGCAACAGAGAACCACTGTCTAGCCGCATTCATCGAGATTAACGGAGTGAAAGCATTCGCACTATTCGACAGCGGAAGCACAGCCGACGCAATCAGTCCAGACTTTGCGCGGGCGGCACACCTACAAACGTTCCAATTAGAGAACCCAGTACAATTACAGCTGGGTACCAAAGGAAGCCGATCACAGATCACTTATGGATGCTTCGCATCCTACTGGTTAAATGACACAAGCAATCGTGACTATTTTGACATTGCAAACATTGACCAATATGACGTAGTATTGGGGACAGTTTTCATGCGAAGACATGGTGTAATCCTAGACTTCAAAAAGGACACTGTAAAAATTCGAGGTCATCAGATACCAACATTAACCAAACAAGAAGAAGTAAAAGAACTCACTCGACGGAACGCAAAAAACATTCGCAGTGGAACTTACATCAAGGAAGACCAGAATGTGGAGGTTAAACAACGACCAAACAAGTATGGTGTTCTACCAGACGATCGAAAGGGAACAGTACGGAGAGTATCCGAATGACTAGCAAAGAATGCCGCTAGCACGGAAAAACCCATACCACCCTGGAAAAGAAAAACAGAGATGACCGAAATAACAGATGAAGATCAATTAATAGAGAAACCAGCACTCAGCCACTTACTACCTGTATTACTCAGCCCTGAGGACGCGATTACAATAGAAGACCTGGAACAACTCATTGACAGAGTAACAATGGGTAAATTTTCAGACCCAAACTACAACAGAAACCTACATGAGACGGATCAGTTAATGAAGGAGTTTTTCCAAGCAAAAGAAATTGAAGAGCAAAAACCCACAGAACCCCTACCAAAAACACCAGTGGTTGAAGCACTGAAAGCCAGCGCTAACCTATTTGCACAACGAGTATCAAATGAATCGCTGTTCAATGAACAGGGACCATACACTGAGAAGGACATACCCCGACTCCGTAGTAAATGGATCGATAGTTGTAAGGACATCATGAGTGGCGTACCAGAACGAATGCCGCCCCTTCGCGAAATCAATCACACAATTCCACTGATTGACGAAAAGAAAAGATACAGATATTACTTACCCCGCTGCCCAGACTCACTTCGAGGTCTGTCGTGACAACCAAGTACTTACATCATTTTCTTTCTTTCATTTTCACATGCTCTAGTAACCACATGACCGTGTTCATTACTCATCGTTCATCT
>MU793727.1:0-11546 GCA_027886325.1 Lentinula aff. detonsa | reverse complement strand
GGAATGCATCGGTCATGCTGACCATGTGTCATGTGATGTATCCGAGGTTGTTCCGAGATTACTAAGTCAATGAACACAGTCCGAAGTCGATCGAGCTTTGAGTTGGACTTGGTGATAACTCGGAAGGGAATTGATAGCGATCGGATGATCGAATGATCGGAATTTTGATATGGTTATCGATAGATTTGGAAATTGAACTGGAAGGCATGGTGTAGCTTGGCATGTATATAACAAGATCGGATTTCGATCCAGAGAGATAATGGGCAATTCCCTTACAGAGTTATACTCCGCAAACGCGGGAATTGGATCGCGGGATCGCGGACTTACCGCGATCCGCATACATATAACATTCCTGACTTGTGGAAATCCGTTCATCGATCACCGCAACTCACTTTAGAACTCTGTACTCGGATGCCGTATTATTCTGTACCTTACTTTTACCTATAAAACCCTATCTACAAAAACATGTACGAGGACTTTTCCTCTTAGAACGTATCGGAATTCACTCCTTACTTGAGTTACTGGACGGATTCTAACGAGTCTAAAAGCTAAGTTAGCCTGCTAAGCTACCACGACATATTTTTAACTTCTAAAATAGTGTATTCCAGCTGGACAGCACCATCATCAGTCTGATCAACTGGTGACTTCCTCCAGCTCTAGCGTGTGTAGATGTCTTACCACAATCTACGGTCCAGATGTACTCAGAGTGTCCCGGCTGTTCCCGGCGCTCTGAATACCTCCCCGAGAATTGACAAGTCAGAACCTAATCCTGACTTGCCACTTACCCCGATTGAGTTCGAAGGACAGTCGAGGGCACCTTCGCCAAAGGGCCAAGGCTACGAATCCGCGCTATCTGAGCCGGATGAAACTGAGTCCGTCGGACCATCTGAAAGGAATTCGCTTCCACAGCCTAGTGAGACCGTTGGAGGGCGAGTTGCCCATACGTGGACTGACAAGCCCACGAAGAATATGAAGTCTGTAACAACCGAAACTGAGCAAGAGAGTTCATTAAGCTCAGAACAAGGACTCACAATACAGATGGCGGAAGCCAACCTAAGCCCAGAACAACATGGGCTAGTACAACTGAGGCAAAACACGATCCGAATATTGGATGCAGATGATGAGTCCCAAGCTGAGGGGCCTTCATCCGGAAAGGGCAAAGAAATCGACCCACTGAATTGGGGAAATATAACCCTTAATAATGATGAGAGAAACCCGGACGTACAAAATTAGATCCTGGCAAGCATTGGTGAAGCAAACCAGCAGCGGGAAGCTTCCAGAGAATGTGATCATATGCATGACATGTTTGAAGATTTTTGTGAATGGCAGCACCAGGAAACTGAACGAATAAACGCTGCATATCAAAAGAGAATTGATGAATTAAAAGAAAAGGTAAACCAAAGCCGAGACGTGCCCGGTGCAAACAATTCTGCGCTACGGTTCGTCTCAACGATGGAACCTGAGGCGAAGCACACCAGACTTACGGGGAACAATATGAGTAAGCTTCCCAGCCGCCCTTCGGAGTTGATTGCAACTACCAGCCACGTAGGCAACTTGTTTAATCAAATGAAGGTCGTAAAGAGGGAGAACAAGGAACCCACGATAGAAAATGCGGCAGAAGAACACAGCTCTACCTGCAGACCTAAAGGAATGAGACTGAAACCCCTGAAACCTACTGAAATATACGATGGGACTGCAAGCCTATGATTGTTTCAGAGAAACATGCGAGAACTCATGGCATACCTTGAAGACAGCCAAGTACCGGAGTATAGACAAGTAGAGGTTGCATCCTGGTTTCTAAAAGGGAAAGCTTACACTTTCTTCGAAAGGATGTGTGGAGAAAGCTCCTGCGATTGGAGTCTCAAGAAATTCTATGAGAAGTTGTATGATTTTGCATTCCCTATTGACTTTCGTATGGAACAACGATGGAAGCTCGTAAACTTGCAGCAGCGAAATCGACGAATCCGTGACCATGTTGGGATCTTTAAAGACCTATGTAACACTGCCGGAATGCTCGACAAACGGCATAAAGTGATATTTTTATGGGACAGCTTTGAACCCGTGATAACTAGGGGTTTACTACAAATGGGCCACACCTCTGAGACAAGCAGGCTGGAGGATCTTATTGATGACACTGAGAAGGTGGAGTTAATAGAAGGAGTAGGAAAACCCACCTCTTTCAGCTTTCAAAGAAGGGATACAGGCGACCCTAGACCTAACAGTGTGCAAATGGGCAAGAATTTTGCTGGAGGGCGATTCACTCAAGCGCCAAAACAGGACAAGGGAGGAACACCTGAAAGGCCTGTTGCTAGTGGCTCAACAAGCAAGGCCAATGGGTTGAGAGAGAGGCATAGCTCAAGTCGACCTAGGTCAAGTAACTGGGAGTGTCAGCCAAGAAAACAACTGTCGGAACAGCAAAGAAACGAATACCGCACGGCAGGAAAGTGCTTTGAGTGCAGGGAAACGGGGCACCGGTCGCATGATTGCCCCAAAAATAACTCCCTTAAGTCGGACTCCAGAAGGACGAACGGCCCTCCGGGATTCACCACTCATAACATGGAATCACTTCAGTCACCCCCTTCAACCTACCAACTTAGGGTTAACTTTTGACTTATTACCTGTACCTAATGGGGCAAGATACCTGGTATATACCCATACCACATACCAACTGGTAATACCACAATTGGTAATACCACTAGGTGGGTAATACCACAACCATGGCTGTGGTATTACCATGGTTGTGGTATTACCATGGCTGTGGTATTACCATCTGTGTGGTATTACCATGGCTGTAGACTTGAATATTTATTCATTCATACTATTTATAGATAGTCAAGTAAATATATTGTACAAAGTCAGAAGCATTCTTCAATGGGGTTCTACTCTCATTAGACTTGAAAACTTATTCATTTATACTATTTATAGACAATCAAGTAAATATATTGTGAAAAGTTAGAAGCATTTATATAGTACAACACATAAAATACATGGCTATCACAATGTCTTAGCATTCTTCAATGGGGTTCTACTCTCATTAGACTTGAAAACTTATTCATTCATACTATTTATAGACAGTCAAGTAAATATATTGTACCAAGTCGGAAGCATTTATATAGTACAACACATAAAATACATGGCTATCACAATGTCCTAGCCTTCTTCAATGACGGTTCTACTCTCTCATCAACATCAGAGTCTCGCCTCCGCACAAGTTGAGCTCTTTGGTCAGACAAAATAGGAATTGGAGGTGGGCGGCGGCACAGAGCAGCACTAAGTGTCTGAATAGGGTGAGTCGCAAGTGGCACAGGAGGGGCAGCTGAGGGCTGAGTGGTAGGCAGTGATACATCTTCATCCTCTTCATCCTCTTCATACAGAGGAACACCGCTAGACAGATCAGAAGCTGGAATAGATACAGCTCTATGATTGCCTCGCGCCTCTGCAAGCAATGTGTGGTAAGCTTCGACATGCGAAACTGCTGCCACAATGGCACCGGATGTGTCCGAAACCAGGCTGAGCTTTCCCTGCTGGTGTAAGGGGAGTTTCTTCTCATCTGGATGCATGGAATCAGCTTAGATTCACTAGTCAGCTAAATTCAACTTACCGTCATTCTATGGTACCATCTCAAAGTAAGGCAGTGGCAGATTCTCACTATCCTCCTCCTTCTTCACTTCACGCTCAATCTGGGCAATGCGCGGATCACAAATCTTAGCCAAATCCGGCGCTCAGAAGTCCGTCACCTTCTGAACACCTGCTACAAAACCCTTCTTTGTTGTAACCCCTTGCTTGTAGAAGGGAACACCAGGAGGCCAGTTCACAATGCGAACTTTAGCCCGCCACGCGTTGTCAATAAAGGTAGTTGGTTGTAGCTTGTTAACATCTGAATCCTTTTCAAAGATACGTTCTACCAATAAATGTATCAGAGTTAGCTTATTGAGACAAGTAGTCTGAACTCACTCACATAGTAAGCAAATATCATTGGTAGAATGTGGCGGTTTCGCTGTTGAGCATTGGACTTGACACAGCAATGTCCATGGAGCGCCGCCAATTCCGCATCTACCTGCTGAGTAACCATCTCCTCAACCCTAATATATTGACTAGTCAATGTCAATCAATACTGAAAAGGAAAAATACATGCGTGATTTTTGTTCCAATGTGTCTTGCTTGGGTTAGCATTTGTGTGCCGTTAGTAGCCTTGACACGTTGAAGGGCCTTGGTCCCTACCCAGATAGATGCGCCAATTTCAGAGTGATAGATATAGCCGCCAATGTGAAAACCAGTCTCTTGATACACCCGGTTTGACTATTGTGAACAAGTCTCAGGTATGTACAACATCAGAGTGATGAATACCAAACACTGACCATTTGGATAATGGGCTCAAGGATACGACGTGTCATTGCATCTCCCCGTTTGCCCTTGCCCTTGGAGTCTTCAACGAAGCTGTCAAACCGGGCCCAAAACCAGTCAGCTTGCTCTCGCAAGGCATTCTCACGTGCGGCAGGATCAGAGAACTCTTCATCGGAAAGCTTTGAGTGAAGAAATTCGTTCATTCCATCACGGACTACAGCAGTCCACTCATTGATTTTCACTGAATGACCAGGAAGTCAGTTGTTGTAAGTAAACAAGGAATATGCTACGCACCATTGCTAGGACGTTTCTTCTCACCATGAACACCATACCATGCTTGCCAGATGTTCCAAATTGAAGCAGAGCGTGTAACACGGAGATTGCCATTTGCATACTTGTAGCAAGACTGAATAGATTTTCCTGCTTCCACAGTGGCCTGCTCGATTTGAGCATCGCGCTCAGCGTTGATAGCATCGAGCTTCTTCCTGAGCGCTTCTGGTAGTGGACCGTTCCCCTGATGAGGGCCCATCTGCCCACCCTGGTCATCATCTTCAGCATCAGAAAAAAGACCACCATCGGCATCATGTTGATAGACGTCCTCTTCTCCTGGTCTATCCTCCTCTCCGGAGGTGTGCAACTGGTTATATTCCTCGGAAGGTGCTGGAGAGCTGCCATAATTGACATTGGCAGCTAGGCGGCGACCCCGAGTCACATACTGCACATTGTGGTCATCGTGAAACAGGTTGGTCACTTCGACAACATTCTTCTGCATGATTTCTCATCACCATTCTCTGTCTCCTCCTGCGCTGTGTCCTGTCCCTTTGACTCCACCCCTTCCGCCTCCCTTTCGACAGGCTCAACTTCCTTGAGGTCATCACCAAACAAATCAGGTACCTTGAACTCCGTTATTGTTTGGTTGATGAAGAAAGACAATGACGTATCCTCCGAAAAGCGCTCCAAGTACCAGTAGCACATTTCAGGTAAGAGATTGGCCGAGAGTTCTCGTAAGAGGTAGGCAGTATGGAATACAATCCCATAATATCCCTCCTCATCTACTTCATGAAGGTACGTTCGAAGCGGAGGAAGAATAGCAGGAATATCGTCGGGACCGGGCCAATGGTCACCATGCTCGGGAATCAGAGCCAGGGTTTGCAATTCACCAATGAACCACTGTCGAATAGACCTCAAAATAACGTGTTTATTTGCAGGAATTGATTTGGTATATGATTTCACAAAGGCTTGCACACTTTGAATGTCGTTGCTGAGGATAGCCGCAGTGAGACCATCATCTTCCTCCTCCCAGTCTCCTGGGGTACTGATGGGCGGGTTAGATGAAGGAGGAGGAAGTGAAGGAGCCGGAGAATTTGGAGGAGGGGGAGAAGCGACTGGAGGGCATGCTGGAGATAGACTTCTAGTAGTAGGTGGATGTTGAATCAGTGGAGATGAACGTGGTTGTTAGGAGCGTGCGGATCAAGTAGACCTTTGATACCGTTATTGACAGTATCCTTGCTACGCTGCGCGGGCCGTGTTAAGTTCGTTCGAGATTGAGATAGTATCGACTGAAGGTCAACGGGGTCGAACGAGGTATAAGCGTGAAGAGAGCAAGTGTTATGTGATTCTTGGGAGTCGTACCAATTTGATATTAAAACTAAGGCTTCTACCTACGACCGCAAGTCTTATATGCTAAGTTCGCTATCTCCGGTACCGCTACAAAGTATCCTAAAGTAGTTACGACAAATCGGAAGTAGAGATAACGAGTGCGGATAGGAAGACAGTGGACTAATGGGGAGAGGAAGGTGGTATGGTGTATAGCCTGTCCGAAGGAGGGGCGACAGGATAAGGAGGATAGGTGGATGAGTATCACGGCAGCTGTTAAGGCCGTGCAACCGGAAAGGATTACGATCGAGGTTCCGGAGGCTCCGGATGAAGTTCCGAGTGTGGGAGCGGTGGCTGTGACACAAGGAGGTACTCGAAAGGGCTACACGGTCCTCGGAAGTATGATGGGACTTCAGCGAAGCTTTCAGCAACGCTCCCTACACGCTATCTGGGTGTCCCTGCGAAGTGCGAAGAAGAAAGAAGTTCCAGAGCGTCGGACAGAACCAATCGATTGATCCGGACGTGACTAAGCATAATATAGAAGAAGGATAGAAGGTAACTTTTATTTCAAGCTGGGGAAATGATACTAAACAGTGTACTTAAGTAGTAAATTGTCTAATTGTTAAATAAAGAACAATAAGCAATATAAAGGTTTACCCGAGGTGAAATATAAGACAATAAGGGCGTGGGAATCTCGGACAAATACCTTTCGAAGCTGTCCGAAGCTATCAAGAATAGAATCGAAGATACGGAGCTGATAATGAATGTGAAAGCTCCGGAAATGCAAACAAGTCATTCGGTTATCGATCCGGAATTATTCGATTGTTGATTCGGAAGTATTCGATTATTGATCCGGAGGCATTCGACGATCGATCCGACCGGAAGATTGACCGGAAAGGTCCGGCCTAAGTATCAGAATGAATCGACTATCGATTCGATCGGAAGGTTGGTCGATTGGTCTGGCACAGGTGTAACAGCAGCAGATTACCTGATCCATGTCATCAGTGCGTCGCATCGATGACGGACTTGATCATGTACGGTTGACTGCGTCGGTGCGAAGCGCTACGCGCGATACGTACGACCGATGCGCATGATCGTAACAGTATCCCCCAATTAGGCTTTCGCCCTCGAAAGCCATACCTAAGTATTCCAATCTAAAGTCGAAAGAGTCCGGGAGTGTCAAATGGATGTCGCGTCGTAAGGGTGAAGTCATGTGATGTTGGTTTTCAAATCGTCACGTGCGATTACATCAGCTAGCACATATAAGAGGCCCTGGGAAAGTTGAACTTCAACATTTTCTTCCTTTCTAATGTCTACCACATCGTCACCCACTCGTCCCGCACGTTCTCCAACCCCGATCCTCAATGAAGAGGATACGGAGTTACAAGCGTTCCTAGCGGCAGCAAAGCGCGAAGCCCAGGAGAAGTGGGAAAAGCTGCGGGCGATGAGAGTTTCTGGGGTGGTGGAGAAGGCACTAACAGAGGGAGAGGAGGTTGTTGGTGTGAAGGTGAACATCGAGAAGGACATTGATGATGTAATCGGGGAAGAAGAGGAGGTCGTTCCGAAGGTGGAGCCTAAGCCTCGTAAGGTGGTCACCAGGATGATCACGGGGATGCCTTGCGGTCGTGAGATGATCCCTGTAAGTCCTACCCTTTGTTTTACCAGTGTACTCTAACTAATGTAGGTTATTCCGGTCCTAAAGAAAAGACGAATCAAGCCCATGGTGGCGGAGTCGAGTCGCAAGAAACGCAAGGTGGTCCAGGTGAGTCACGGTGATTCGCATCTTGCTTATCTAAGTTCTTCTCTTAGTCTCCGGTCGTGGTCGACTCGGATTCCAATTCCATTCCTATTCCGTTTCCTCGTCCCTGCAAACGATGCGTTTGCGGTGATCAAGTATGTAGGCCACAACCCAATGCTCCAAACGCGGTCGCCTGCGATAGGTGCCACGTTGCTAGGCAGAGCTGTTCCTTCCTCTGGAAGTCGAAGAGGACGCGGGTTTGATCCCCGCCAAGTGAATCCAACCGGGGGGAGAAAAGAGAGTTGCGTCACGCGATCGAGGAGCTTACGGAGCAGGTCCGTGAGTTGGTGCGTCAAGGGAGGAAGAATTGGGAAGGTCAAGGAAGCCAGGGAGATCGTCGGGAGGATCATAAGGGTAAGGGAAAGAGGAGGGAGTCTACTCCCAGACGGACCACTACAGTTCGGAGTAGTGGTCGCGTTCTTCGTCTTGCTCGCCTCGTAAATATAACCACAACATCTTGTAATCCGTCGTATCATAATGAATTCGTGCTTGTCATCTTTTATAAGTGTGAGTCTAAGTTGAAAAGGTTGAAAATCGATCGTAGCTGTAGTTAATAAGGAGTAACAAGATTAATTTAGCAGAATTAAGGAGTGAAATCAAAGTAACGTAGCGGTGCGCTCGGTGCAAACATCGGTGCGAAACCTAAGTTGAGAACAATCACTCAAATTGCTATCACGGTGATTGTTCCCATCGATGTCGAAGAGCATTGATGAAGCATAGAGGTGCTGTCGGAATAAGGGGATCAAAGGATCAAAGGTCCGGGTTTAGTCGGATAACGAAGATGAAAAGCGGGAATAAGTTCGTCGGCATGGATCTCGTCGGCGGCTACCCAAGAGAATTCTTCGTTGGTACCTTCGTAGCCAGCCCATCAAACGAAGTATCGAAGGGGGCATCGTTTGAATCTTCGGTCCATCTTCGAGTCCAAGATCTTGGCGACGTAGTACTCTTCCTCGCCATCTACTTCGATGGGTGGCGGAGGAGTTTGAACTCGGTGCGGAATGGAGTTCGGAATTGCCGGTTCGAGTTGAGAGATGTGGAAAAGGGGATGGATGCGTCGAAGGTAGTCGGGAAGTCGGAGTTTATAGGATAGGGTGCCTGCACAATTGATAACTTCAAATGGTCCTAAGTATTTCTCTGAGAACTTCTCCGTAGGGCGAGTAGACTTGATGTGTTTTGCCAAAACGAATACGTGCGAACCGATCGGAAACTCCGGGGCTGGAATACGTTTTCGGTCTGCTTGGTCCTTGTATTTTTTCTGTGCATTAACGATCTCGTCACGGAGGAATGAGTGAAGCTCATCGAGATTTACGACCAGGTCTCTTGCGGCATCAGAACGGACATCGACTTCGGGGCGTACAGAGATGTTTGGATGATATCCCTTGTTGGCGTAGAAGGGAGTTAAGCCCGTGGAAGCGTTCAGGGCGTTGTTGTAGGCGAATTCAGCCATCGGTAGGAGTGCGGACCAGTTGTCTTGTTGGTAGGTACAATAGATCCGGATGTACTGCTCCAGGGTCTGGTTGACTCGTTCAGTTTGTCCGTCTGCTTCGGGGTGGTAGCCCGAGGTATAATGTAGGTTCATTGATAATGCTTGACCGAGTGCTCTGAAGAATGCGGAAACGAATTCCGATCCACGGTCAGAAGTAACATGGTTAGGTACACCATGCTTAGAGAATACATGAATAACAAAAAGCTCAGCTAGACATTCAGAAGTAATGGTATCGTCTGTCAGGATGAATATCGCTTGTTTTGAAGCTCGGTCGACTACGACAAGGATCGCGGTGTAGCTGTTTGAGTCTGGGAGTTGTTCGATGAAGTCCATAGAGATTGAATCCCAAGGTTGAATCGGAACTGGTAAAGGTTTCAACAGGCCATAGGGTTGGTGTCGTTGAGGTTTGTTGCGTCCACAGGTGGTACATGATGAGACGTATTTGCGAACAAATTCTCGGACCTTCGGCCAGGTATAGTGTTTACGAATAGCGAAGAGAGTCCAATTTTGACCAAAGTGACCGGATAGTGGATGGTTGTGGAAGTATCGTAGGACTTGTAGTCAAAGGTTGGAATGGTTCGGAACGTAGATTCGGTCATCGAGACGGAGTAATCCTTCGGGGTCTAGGGTCCAATGAGGTTTCGTATCGTCTTTAGCAAACTCCAATCCTAGGGCGGAGTCAGCATCAAGTGTTAGAGCGTTTTGAATATCGGAGTGGAGGGTGTCGAAGTCCAGTATAACTGAAGCACGAAGTATCGGCCCTTCTAGGAAAGTCGCTCGTAACGAAGTAGTAAGTTGCTCATTAGTAAATATCGGACGGAAGTTCTGTGGGTTTACTTGCGCGTAGCCGATATCCCCCTCTTTTGGATAGACGTCCCAGCGTCGAGTGATCGAGTCCGGTTTTGCTCCGAGTTTTCCGGTGCGGAAGCGAATGGTCATATTGAAGGAATGAAGAAATTCGGACCAGCGTACCTGTCGTCGTGTAAGAATCTTTGTTGTAGAGAAATATTCCAAGTTCTTGTGGTCGGTAACCACATCGATTGGTGTTCCGGAACCTTTGAGGTAGTGTCGCCAAGCTCTGAATGCTTCGAAACATCAGCAAGAAAGTACCATGGCCGCCCAACGGTGAATGCTCCATTTGTTCTTGCAGACTCAAATATTGCTGAGTCTGCAGCACTACCTTCCCAGCCAGCAAGCACATATGTGAAGAGAAGAAACCAGTCACACACAGCCAAGATGTTCTGTGAAATCATGCCCTTTCGGCTGCAGTATTGAGGCATATCTTCAGCCAGAACATGAGCAGCAATATGAGAACCATCAATCGCCCCTGTCGCATGTCGAAAAAATGGGAACAACTTCGGATTATTGCAAATCTGTGGTGCTGTGCTCATTGTGGGACACTTGACATACTTGCCATAAAATGAAGTTGAGACCAGTATGTTTGTGACTTGATGGATTGCTCTAGCAAACATGTTACAAAAAGCAATTTCCCAATACAAAACACAAAACATGGACTTACTTTGAGATAGTATCAGCAGATCGTTGGAACCATTCCATGAGCACTCGCTAGCTTAAGTTGTGATGAGCAAAGTATAAGAATATGGCCAACTGCTCAGCCGCACTGACCCAGCGCGAATCATGCAGCCCTGAGGCATACATCTGTGTCAACAGCCTACCAAATACCTCTGTAGACATTCCAAACTGTGTGTGACATCGATCGGGATGGCCATACAAGATTTCCTCCAGCCACATCTGGCCACTAAGCATAGAGGTGTGTTTTGCAACAGGCTCAGCAACCTCCACTGAAGAAATGGATGCAAGAGCACCAAGCACAGCAGTGAGAGCTAGAGTTGTGCGGATCTTGACAGTTTTTGGCTCCTTCCTCAACCGCTCCAGGTGATCTCGAGCTGGTGTGTCTCTTATTGGAGGCATGGCTTTTGTTTAAAATAAATTCAGCGGCTTTGTAAATACAGAAGCCGGATGCTCGGGCCGTGACAACAAACCCATTGGAAAACCCGAGTCAGGATTTGATAGGAACCAAATCCTGACTCCATTTTCCTGCACCGTTTTCCGGTGCAGCCAATCAAGGCCTTAAGGACCTCCAGGGCTTCCTAGGCTTTACCAACTTCTACTGACACTTCATCCCTCACTACTCTAAAATTGTAACGCCACTGACTAATCTTACCCACAAGAATATACCTTTCAGCTGGTCATACTCATGCGCTTCATGTTACAAACTGACTCTTTTTCAATTTCTTTTTGTCTATCTTATTATACTTTTTCTTTTATCTTTTCCTTTTCTTTCATTTACATACATGTGAC
>MU793726.1:0-11554 GCA_027886325.1 Lentinula aff. detonsa | reverse complement strand
TTTTGCTACAAGGAATCTAAACCTTTTTCAATTTGTTTGGCATTTTATTTGGTCTTAACTTTGTCACGCGAAATTTAATGGACCCGCCGCCGTGTTATCAGAGGTTAAGCGCGTGAGAGTCGGACCGGCGCTTTAAGCGCCATCATCCAACTTGAACCAGACTCTCATCGCGTCTGAATTTTCGTCAATATACAACTTTCGAACTTCCAATTTTCACCGCTTCTCACCATGTCTGATGGTTTTTTACCACGTCTCCGCCGCGGACAACCTTACGACGCATCATTCGACAGACCAGATCGCGTCAGACGCACTCACGCCAATCCAGAAATTATTGCAACGTTGAAAAGACTTCCTGTTCTTTCGAGACTCCAAAGAAACAAAGAGATCCTCGATTCCAATGCGCAGAGACGTTTGCACCACATCAGGGACCCTACGGCACAAATTTCAGACGTAGAATCCATCATTTCCATAGAAACCTCCGAACTCGACATTATCCGTTCCGATTCCATTACTTTCGACCTTTACAAACCGTTTATGGACCCGCTGACGATCGCCGAGCTGAAACGTAGGAACGAAGAAGATTGGAAAAAGGAATGCGAAGACCGTCGCAGAGTCTCAGGAGAATCGAACCAGGACAACAACGGGAATCCTACTGTTTCTACCATCACGCGTCCTCAAACATTCACCCTAGAACCCGATATCACATTGATTCGTCAAGATCCCACTCAACCTGCTCCTCTCTTTTTTCCAACCGTTTTGAAGCTTACCGCCAAACACACGAAGTTTATTCCCCTCAACTTTTTCACCGATAAGAACCTTTCTTTCATCAACACGCAAATCAACGATATCAAAATAACCCACGAAGTCGACAAACCCTACATCCTCCTTATACCAGATATCACCTCCAGAATCCAAGCTTCTGCACTCGCTGGTCCAGCATCCGAATCCTCTATGTCATACGTCAAGTGGCTAAACGCATCGGACAATTTCATAGAATTCGAAGCTTCTCGTTTCGACCGAGGTCACGAATCTTCGAGGGTAAAATTTTTGTCACAACATTTTACATTTTTCAGCCAACAAAACGACGCCGAAGAACTCTTCCAATTCTGGAGACCAACCGAGGAACACCTCCGTCGGAACCACGTCGAACTCAACACGGACTTCGACGGCCTTCTATACGCAATGAAATGGACAGAAGTCAAAGCATCATCCTACGCAGAGGCCACTTTTCATCGCCTATCGAATGGGAATTCATATCAGGGCCATTCTAACTCTTCGTATTACAATCACAGTTCCACTGACACTACCTCATCTGCCCCCATAGCATATAACCAGAATTATTCTCAAAGAGGCCGTCGAGGAGGCCGTCGAGTTCGCGGGGTACACGCTTACGAACACAATACACAGAATTCCTTTCGACCTCGCAACGGGGACAACGCTCCCTCTTCCCGTTGCATCGGATGCGGCGAAAAGGGGCACTCTATCAAAGACGACGTCAAACACGGGAAATTCTGGGCAAGCTACGATGGGTACAAACTCCTTTCCCCTAGCGGCGGTAAAATCTGCGTTCCCTTCAACTTATTCGGTAACTGCAGCCACGGTTGTAGCACCTCGGAACACATTTGTTCGTTATGCGGAGGGTCCCACTGGGCTCGAGAATTCAACAGTAACTGCAAATGTTCCGCCAATTAATCCTTTCACTTCTATTGCTCCCGATCCGCTCCTTTTTCACGATTTCTCTGATAAATTGATACAATAGACAACCGGCCCCCGACGCATCCCAAGAAGAAATTGAAATTTTTTACCGCATTGAAACTCCATATGATCCAACCTTTTTTTCATCGAACTCGCTCGCTTTAACCTCTCTGAACGCGCTACCCACTTCTTGTTCGCAACCTCACAGAAGGTTTTCATCTTGGTAACATGCCCCCGATACTCAACTCAGTTATATTCTCGAACCACTCATCGGTATCAAAAAACGCAAAATTCGTTAACGACTATTTGGCTGAATGAAAATCCGCCCGTCGCATGTCAGGACCATTCTTCCAATCTCAAGTCGAACGTATATGCGGAGGACCGATCGTTGTAATTCCAATGATCGTAGCAGAATCTTCTCAAGGTCCGAATTTACCCCCAAAACTAAGGGTATGTCAGAACGCATCTAGGGGCGGTCTAGCAGAGAATGGGATAACCATGGAATCAATAAATTCATTTGTTGAAAAGGACAAGTTTCCGACCACGTTCGACTCTGTTCGACTCCGTTACTTACTTTCTAACATTGGACACTGGCACTGGCAGCGTGACAACTCTCTTCGGTCCGGACCAGAAAATTCTATATGATAAAGATTTTGGGGAAGTTTACATATTCATTGTGACGTACAAAAATGGTCCTTTGACCGTTGCACCCATCTTGTTCTCCAGACGCATACGCTCGGTGATCCATGATGAAGAGCATCCATAGACTGGCACTCGTACTTGCAATCAGTGCTGCTTTCTTTGTTGCCGAAATATCAGGCAAGTAAATATCGTTGCCCCGCCAATGAGTTAGTTGTGAACAACATCCAGTGGGCTTCAAAACCAAGAGTATTGCGTTGATTGCAGATGCGGTGTGTTCGTGTCATTAACTCTTCCGAGCGGTACTGAATATTCTTCTTGCATTCTACTAGTTTCATTATTTGAACGTAGGTCTAATCCATCGTTTATCTAATATTCCCAGTTGACACTAGGGAACAAAAACAGGATGTGGTTGCCTAGTCTGTAATGAGCTTTAACTTACAGTGCCAATCTGAAATTACTCTGTGTTCAGCGCAATAGCATTCGTGGCGGCATACGTGTGTGCTACATTGATTCGTCTGATTAATATTCTTTCTGATTTCAGTGATCGTTCATAGGTGCAAGATCGAGGGCACACGGTCCGTGTAACGCACAATCCGCGTTATATCAGGATACTTACCATTACCCACTAGAAGAAGGGATTCACATACGCTTTTCATCGCGCAGAACTTGTCGGTGTGTCTTGTGAAGGGCCCATATGAACCTGGGTCTGATGTGTGGCGCAGGTGCCTTCTTCAACGGGGTGTTTCTTCTTGCACTGGCTCTGTCAATCTTTTTACAATCATTGGAGAGGTTCATCGAGATCGAGCAAGTCCAAAACCCAGAAGACGTCCTCATTGTAGGATGCGTTGGACTTGCACTCAATATCCTTAGTGTCCTATTTGTTCACGGTAGGTTCACACCTTCATTCTCTCATATCCAATTGACTCACCAAAACCGTGTAGACCACGGTTCCCATGATCATGGCCACTCAGATGGACAAAGTGCAATTTCCGACGCAATCGCATTGTCGGATGAAATAATGCTAGTCGTGGGTTCCAGCAACTCAGGCTATTTACTCGTTGGTCAAGAACTTTTATAGCATGCCGGTCATCACCATACTCGGACAAAGCCCTCGAATAAGCATTCCCACAACTTTGGACTACTTGCCGTCCTCATTCACCTTTGTGGCGACGCTGTGAACAGTCTGTGCTAATGACTTTTATCGAATGGTGTATTGTCACTCAACCAAATACAGATATCGGAGTCATAATTTCTGCCATACTGATATGGACACTCAAGTCATCCAATCGGTTCTATGCTGACCCTACTGCCTCAATGCTCATAAGCTTTATCATCTTTGGAACAGCTATTCCTCTCACCGCACGTACAGGTCGAATTCTTTTAGAAGCCGCACCGATATACTTGGATTTGCAGAAAATCACAGATGATCTTAACGGAAATCCCAATGTGGTGTCGATACACGATCTGCATGTCTGGCATTTGTCCCAGAACGTGATTCTCGCTTCTGTACATGTTTGCGTACCGTTTGGAATGAGCCTCGACGAATGGGAGAACACAGAACAAATTCTACATCATTGCTTCTCCGAATACGGAGTTGCACATGCTACTATTTCTCCCGAGGTGCATCGTGCATCATCGCAAGTATATGATAACCAGACACAGACAATGGTCGATGAACCTGGCGACGAACTATTAGGGACATGTAAGGTACATTTGAAGGACGGCTTTGGTTGCATTTTTGGTGACAATCCTGCAAATACAATGCGGAGGAGAGATATAGGTTCAAGTCATAGTCATGCTTAATACGTTTCCCGTCTCTCTAGTCGGGTTTTTCTTAATTCTTTGTTTTCTTGTAACGGCCACAAATAGAGAGGTGATAGATATATTCATAGAATGACAGAGTAGAAATGGTGTATACTACTATATTTTACAAGCATTGGCTGTAGTAAGGCCCACTCGACGTACAGGACGAGCCGCTAGCACAAGTAGTAGGTCCGCTCCAGCCTTGACCTCCGCTGTAGATTCATTGGAATGAGTTTGGGATCATGTAAGATAAAATTTTCTCACCATTGACCATATTTTGTTTGGGTAGCTGCAGGAGCGCTGGAAGTAGTAGTTCCAGTGCCAGTGCCAGTGCCAGTGCCAGTGCCAGTACCGGTACCGGTACCAGTACTGCTGAAAGTGGATCCAATAGCTCCGAACTTGATGTTGGAGAAGATGACCTGGGCATTAGGGCTCTGGGTCTCAACCTGATCGGGCTGTCCAGAAGTAGTAGCGCAGGTTCCACGAGCTGCACCGGGACCAGTCTTGTCTACAGGGTAAGTCGAGTCCAACCAGAGCATCTCAGCGGCATCGTCATCCCAAATACTGAGTACTAACACCATGCCTTGTTTGAAGGCGGTACCCATGCCAGTAAGCCCACCCTTCTGAGAGAAAGTGTTCGTGTCACCAAAAGCGGTCTTCTGCTGATTACAAAAGTCAGTGGTGATTTCGTTGGTCGGATCCACGCCGGGGATGTTGGTCATCGAATTTTGGATGACTTTACCGTTCTGGACATAGATACGACGGATGGCAGTGAGGTCACCAGAGGTGGTGTTATCTGAGGTGATGAATTGGGTGACGACGGTGAATTTGGAGGTGGTATCGACAGTGAGGCCTGCGCCATAGAAGCTGGTGTCGCCCATACGGAACTTCGTCATGGAAGTCCATGGTCAGTTCCAAAAGCAAGCCAGTCGTATATTGAGCACTCACCGAGTTGAAATCGCATCCCGCTTGGTCGCAGATGCCTGCTGTTGAGTTGGGTGAAGAGCAAGAGTCGCCAGTACATGCAGTTCCCCCTTGCGTGGTGCAGGGATGAGGGGTAAGGGCCGCAGAGATGGAGTTGGCTTCCCAAACCTGAAGATTGTCCGGAGTCAGGCCTCGTAGATTTCTTTCGAAATGGATCAAGAAGATCACTTACATCCATTTCGTTGCAGCAAATGCCAGTTCCGCCAGTTCCAGCGTTCGGACTGGTGCTAGAAGGAGTCCAGCCTTCGACATTAGCCTATCGTATCAGAGATTGAGTCACCGATGAATGGAAAACTTTCTAAAATCATAGGTCTACCTTTCCTTCAATGAACTTGATGTCTCTTGGGCATTGCGAGTCGCAATACCCAGTGCCGTATTTCGCGCCAGCTTTGTTGGTAGGATACTCAGACTGAATTGTAACGAATGAGGGATGGCAAACATGATTTATCCTGTTCCAGAAGACTTACCATACCACCGTCTGCATCCATTTCAGAAAAGTATAATGCACCATTGAGACCACAAGGGAGGGCTGAGACGTCAACATCAAAGGTGAACTCTTGGTTCAATGGATTGAACATCTGGTATTCCGTCTCGCTGCCGGGAGCCATTAGGTACACACGCGAGCCAACGTTCTCCTGAGTCGAATCAGTGACAAATTTGAGAGTCAGAGCGTCACCGCTTGTGGTGATACCATAGGTTTCTGTGAGGATCAAATTAAGGTTCTTCAGCATTGAGAAATTGAAAGAGAAGGACAAGCCTCACCTTCATAATCAGCACCGTCGAGGGCGCAGTTAGCAGCACAGGTTGTTCCGTCTGGACAAACAGTTGCGTTCCATTCGTTCCCAGTATAACAATTGGTGTAGCCACCAACTACGTGGGTCCATCTCCAGTTAGAGTCGAGCACAACCGAAGCAGACTGTGTGGTGCATGAGCCGCCGGTCGTACACTGTTGCCAGCTGAGCGGAGGATGAGTTTCAGCGGTGCTTGTACCAGCTTGCTGACCGTAAACAACCGCAAGGTAAGTGAGAGAGAGGAGAGCTGCCGTTCGGAACATGATGTAACGGGTGGTTAGAGCTGATGATGGTTGCCTACATTTCTTGAACTCTTATATACCACAGGGATAGGAGTTTGTAGGAGCATAGATCCTCCAATAAGCGGGAGTTATCCGGGGTAGAGAGATAGAGAGTTGGAAGTAGATTATCCGGGGTCTCAACGTTCGATGACGGTGACAATTTTTGAAAATTGCAGTGCCAGTATGGATTTGTGAGGCTTCTGAGTCTGCGTCCTGCAGGCCCGGCGTTATGTCGCAGTATGGAGGAACTTCGTCGAGGCGGAAGATCCATGTTGATGCCAAGCTGAAGGTATCGAAAGATACGGTCCAATTTTGATGTCGGTACTTTTCGAGGCCATCTGCTGATGTGTTCTTCGAGAAGCTGAATGAAAAGAACGTAAGGATGTCAAGTGCCATCATAAAGGCTATAAACATTCGGATCGACTATGAAGGTAGTTGCTTGCGTATCGTCGAACCTCAGCCTTCTTCGGAAAGGCATATTGTCGGAGAAGCGCACAGAGTCAAGTATGGAGCAAAGCAAAAGCAAGGACTGTCGCCCTAGTGTTCCGTATTTGAGCAGGAGACCGAAAAATTTCAAGTCGAATTCTCCGCGATAAGTTATGCAAATCTAGCGCGCCTTAGTACATAGCCTTACTTACTAGCGGTTATCACAAGAATACAAAAAACAAAAAAAAAAAAGTTATGCAAATCTAGACTAAGAGAGGCCTTCAGCCGCCGATTCAGCCGGCTTACCATTGGAGCGCTTATTGCTTCCAACCACCATAACTCTCACTTGAAACTTGTTTTAATTAGCCCAACCCACCCTGCCTCTGTATATCAGAATCTCTCAATATTTCTAGCGGCCAGACACTTCTGTCTGTCTGTTTTGAGACTTGTTTTCTGCACGGAGCTAACATAGACCCACCCGCGCGGAGCTAAGCTCCAGCCAAAACCCAAACAATACATTTCCACAGTATTATCTATAGTAAGGTATCTGACTCGGGAAGAGTCTCGCCTCTTGTCCTATCCGGAAAATTTGAAAAAAAGTAAGAAACTTAGAGAATGTAAGTATGTACTTCCGGTATGACCATTATCTTATCTATAATCTCTTACACGCCGATCGCCTCTCCACCGCCATTATGGTTTGCCTGCGTAACGCAGTGTTCATAGGCCTTGCCATTGTTCAGTGCCTGAGCCTTGGTATAGGCTCGCGCTTCATGAAACGGTGAAATACAAATTAAATTTCACAAACGAAGCCGACGGAACAATGGCGCACTCCAGCACAATAAAATAGTTGCTCGCTCCTTAGCTTAGTAGTATTCTCCTCTCGGACTACTTGTAAATATCATCCCGGCTGGTCCGAGAATTAGGTAGACGCCTTCGCACTAAGGTATGTACAGGTATGTACCCTACAATCAAGGATACTAACCTCACCATTTCCTAGTACTCATTTTAACAGCTACAAGTCCTCACAAGGATTTTCACTTTCACTATCGCCTCCAATATCACCAATTACTCATGCGATTCACCACTCTTTTCCTATCGATCCCTGTTGCCTTCACTCTCGTCAATGCGAGTTACCCGAGTGAGGCGAGTCTTGGTGGTGATGAGCTCCTTGCTCGAGCAACGGAGGTGGATAGTGATACAGGCGAAGTGGATCCCGATGTGCTTTCAAAATTCCCTAAACCTCCTCGAAATGCCCCCTATGTGATTGTATCCCCTCCTTCTGTGCCTCCTTTATCCGGTCCTCCTCCTAACAGATGGCTTCCTGCTCTGCCCCAGCCTCCGCCAATCCCTCTCAGGAATCCCTTGCGGGCAGCTAAGACCCAAACAGCCTTGACATCTGTGGATACTAAGACTGGACACTCTGAGCACTCTCATGCTGCTAGGACGTTGGCGAAAGGGCGGTCTCAAGGGTCTGCCATAGCGGACACGGTAACATCTGACACGGTAAGTTATGATTCCAACACGCCTTCGATTTTGCGACTAATGCGATGATCAGACTGTTACCTCTGCAATTACAGGAACAGACTCGAATCCGTCTCCACAAGGAAATCGAGGTGAATCTGCCAACAAGAAGAGAGGAGATAGGTCGTATGATCGTCGGAGAATTGTTCATTGGGGCGAAGAGAATGAGTGATATTTTATTATCTTAAATCTAGTGTTGTTACCAAAAGTCATCTCGTTTTCTTTCCATTGAATCTGAGAGGTGAATAACTCGCGCTGCTGCATACGTCCTGGAAACGGCGTTCCTATCTGGGGTGACGATCGTGATTAATGCCCTGTAAGTACTGACCAGCGTTCCTATCTAGGGACCGGCCGTGTACACTTCCTTCCTTGCTTGCTTGTTGAAGAGATGATTGCACGGGATTGCAGTGTGCACCGGTAGCCTAAGTTGCGCCTGCGCGCGCGACTGCGTGAGAAACGATTATACTTATACATATCTTATTTCGTTTCTGCTACTATTTGGCAAAAAATCAATTTCTCAACTAGATCCCTGTCAGTGTCACTGCTCATGAGGTTGCACACAAGATCACATTACGTTTCAAGCAAAGGCTCTCTCGTCTGAGCGACAGTACCTCTTGCAGTCTCCAAAGATCAACACCCACCTACATAGTACACACAACCCCACGGCTAGATATCAAATCTTCATTAAAGGACCTGTGCACAGGCTGTGTGGAGGGCCATATTTATTATTTGCTTCCATATGACACGTCTCAAGTTTGGTCCGTTTGGTCCATCGATCCATGTTGGCGATAAGGTCTGATAGGATTGGCAGAGTATCATTATTTCCGAAGATGATAGCCCTGCTTCGGCAGGTAGCACTATGAGCACCACAATAAATCGATTGTAGTGAACCACCATAGCGAACACTGTCGCTGATCCAATTCAATCAAAGAACATTCAGAGGATATACTTAAAATCAGGTGCTCTGTCCCCTAATTCCCTCAACTCCTTCGGTGAAGGTTTTTTCTCCAAACCCTGCGCTACTCTATCCATGAATTGCGCTCTCTTCGTATTAATCCTGGTGTACACGAAAACGGTTATAGGGAGGAATATCAGCCCGATGCCGACAAACATTAATTCGATCCCGTCTACAATTGTTTAGACCCTGTTCGGAAGATTGAAGAAGAACAGAAGGATGGTTAGACGTACGACCCAAGATGAAACGCGGCTTGTCCTGCGTTCTGAAGATGTTGGACGCTATAGCGCCACTGAAGTTCCCGATACCGATGTGAAGAGCCATTCCTACGCCTCGCTTGTACTGGCCACACAGGTTATTACCTAGCCTGAGATGATTTATCAACAACGATCAGTATGTAGGTCCTTCCGGGTTCACTGTCAAAAATTTACCACGCGACGATTCCAGGAAATCCGGAGTAACTTCCTGCGACAATTAAGAAGGTACCAAAGTACTTGGCTCCACTCGATACATCCGCGATGTTGATTGAGAAGCCTATGAGGCACATAATTTGCGCCGCCAAGATGAAAGGGAAACGCATCATTAGCTTGTCTGAGTAGTATGCGAAAACACCCAAGACTATAGCTACATTGTAGAAAAGAGGAAATCAATAAATGGCCTGGAGCGTGTGAGAGAACACATACTCGCAAATATATAGGGGGGAACTGTGAGCAGCTGGCTGATAGCAGTGGAGAATTCGCCAAAGCTGCCACACAGGCTTCGTAAGTATGGAGAAATGAGACATAGAATGAGGACATACTCGCTGATGATCGTCCTGGTGAAGAGGGGGGTCAAGTCGAGATCACGAAACTGTACCTGTACATAATATTTGGCGAACTCACGGGAGAAAGAGGGTGATGCCATATACTACAAGTGGAAAAGAAAGATGAACGAAATATCAGTGGAGCAACGCGAGTACTTACGAGGACCGACTAGCGACATGTAGATTAGGATATGAATCCAAATCTAAATTCGTGTAACAATGAGCAATTGCATACATTCTTAACCCGCAAACCGTAGTACCTGCCAGTCCGTAAAAGCCTGATACATATGTTTGACCATAAACTTTTCCTCTTCTCCAACCGATGAATTGTCAAACTCTGGTGGTTCAATGTGAGAAGTCTGTAGAAGCTTGCGACTGGATCCATCTCTTACTCTTTTTCCAGACCACAAAGGCCCGCTCTTCCGGTGTCAAAAACTTTGCTGTTACAGGAAAGTCGACCAGGACTTTTTCAAAAGAGAGGAAGTAACGGTAAATTCTGCATCGAAAGCAAGGGATTGTCGCTGACCTAAAAAAGCAACCAAACCCACGGCCACGGTTAAAATTCCTTCGATGATCTAGTATTCTTCTGAGTCAACCTGTGGGCATCGAAGGAAAACATAGATCTACGGCACTGACAAATATCCAAGACCATCCAAGCAGACCCTGAGTCCCACTCATGAAAGAGATCGCGAAAGCGAAAAGTCCAGAGAACGCCCCGGCTATAGTTGCTGCACCAAAAAAGAGACCGATACGACTTTGAAGAGCGTTTCGCGGATACCATAACGAAAGGCTGATAGGGTGTTCAATCAACGTCGAGGTCATTTAAAAAAGGTACACTGACTAATAAGCTACACCTGGAAATAGTCCAGCCTCTGCTACTCCGAGACATACGCGTACGCCAACCAGCTGTGGATATCTAGAAACCGCATGTCAGGACTCGTGCGTATATTCACTTTTTGAACGCCGCATACGTTTTGACGAGTCCCATGAGCGTCCTGCAAGTGACAAGAAATGTGAACCCCGGGCCAATTTATTAAAAATGTCACGCCTACATAATAACACCCCAAACAACCTGTCGCATTGAAATCGTTAGGCCTACGAGCTTAGAGAGAATGCATTTCGAGAGAGAGAGACGAACAGTAATGCCTGGAAGCCAGCTATACGGGAACGTGTTGAGATACAGGACATCAGGAACCAAGAAGAGCTTACAGAGACGGGCGAAATCTCTTCAATACCAAACTGACGGGAGCTAAGATCAGAAAGCAGCCTTGAAATAAATATATGTTGATAGCTTACTTGGCAGGACATTCGAAAATGCAGTAGGGCTTGTCAGCCGCATGCGTGAGTACTCATACTAGGTGGAGTTAATGGTAAAACCTTCTTACAATGAAATACATAGTCTGTAACGTCGGTTAACTCGGTTGGTGAAACAACAAACAATGGCCCCACCAATACGATGTTATATCGATTGCCCGTTAGGTTCAACTGAGTTTCTAGCCCTTGGAGTTTAGCATTTCCTGCAAACCAGAAGTATGAACCAATCGCAAGATCAACCTCCTGGTAAGAATCCGGCTCAGTTATATTTAAATAAAACTGGCTCCCCCTGGACTCAATTAAACAAACCTTTCATTTATTAAACATGCGTAAACTTTGC
>MU793725.1:0-11592 GCA_027886325.1 Lentinula aff. detonsa | reverse complement strand
CCGCGGAGCCAGGTGGATGCAATGGCGACGCCGGAACCAATTGAGGTGGCGCAATTCGAGCGGCAATTGCAAGACTTCAGTGATATGTGGCTTGGCCGGGACCGGACCGATGATGGACTGTCAACGGCGTTGTCGCTGTTTGAGGGGGACAACATAGAAGAAATGCGAAAGGTGTTTTTCACCGATTCTGAGGATATTGGGGTAGAGAGGTTTGCAAAGATGACTGAGGAGGATTTGCATGTATACCTGGGGATTCCGAGTGGGATACCGGCGGTCTTCAGAAAATACACGGCAGACGATCCCGAGAGTATCCCGCTGGGAAACTCGGGCAATGAATCGTTTGAGGGGGCTGAGCCAGTCGGTCTGTCTTGGCATCAAGAAGTCTGGTTGGCGGCGATGGTAGGATTGAGTGTGAACTCGGGCCAAGCGGACGTGGAGGGAATTCATCATACGGAGGAGGGATTAGAGAAAGCGCCGATGGCGATCCGGGAGAAATGGGGGACAAATCCGGGAATTGCGTTGTTAGATGAGGTAGGTCTCGGGAAAACGATGGAGGCGATTGCGGGAATTGGACTCCTGCAAACATTACACAAGGTGAAACGAGATTGGAAGCCGGAGAGCGGGCTAGATAAATTGCCGGCGTGCATTCGAGCAGGTGAGTGTGATGCGTCAGTAGATTATCGACGCTTGACGTCCCTGAACACTGCTCATTTTCGTGACAGCTGAGACATTTGGTGGGAGAGCGGAAGGGATTCCCGATGCTCCCCATTTGATTGTTGTGCCGACGAACTTGATTGATCAATGGGCCTCCGAGTTGAGGCGATTCATGAATCCGAGGGCTGTGGACTTAATCGTCGTGTCGACGAATGCAAAAAAATGGCAGAGCGACTTGCGTCGGCTTGAGTCGAGTCCGCAACCGAGGTACCGGAGAGTGGTATTGGTGACGCACAAGGTACTGTGGCGTCAGTAGATTATCGACGGACTACATTCTGACCTTGGAATATGTTTTCCAGATTGTCCAGCGGATGTTCTCGCTTGAAAAGTTGGAGATTGTTGCCAACGAAGTCCAATTTGAGCCGAGACTCAGATATCAACTTCCGAGACACACCGTTTTCGGGTATTCGTGGGGATCGATTTGGGTAGATGAAGTACACGAATCGAGGACGGGGAAAGCCCTTTGGCGGGCACTGAGAGCCTTGCTGGAACTGTGCCTAATAAAGGTCCTGATGTCGGCCACACCATTAGTGGAGAATCCGGAGGTATGGCCCAATTATGGACTAACTATGTCATTTTGGAAATTTTACTCATGCCCATTGCAGGACTTACTGAATTTGGCCCGGCTCATCCGGCCGACAACTTTGGGCGTTCCGGAAAGCGAGAACCTCCGGAACATGGGCCGAGATCTCCGCATTTTGAAAAGTAAGTATCGAGTGAAGACACACGGAGCGGCCTTGGACTTCGCCGACCAGGACGAAATTCATGTTCAAACCGAACAGAACGAAGTTACATCATTTGCGGAGCGAATGGTCCGAATGATTCAGTTGATTCTCATTCCGCGGTCTGTCCGACGGACTAATAATTCGTTCCGACATGATGGCACACGGGTGAGTGCGGCACTACCCGGATGCACGATCCTCCATGTTCTAGTCAAAGTCAGTGAGGCCGAACAACACGAGTCTGAGCAAATGCTGGACGAGTCAGTCCAAGCGCGTTACTTCGACACCGAGCAACTGGGAGTGAGTTCCTTGCGGCGGTAATTTACGGACGCGTTGTGCATGCTGACACCTTCTCTAGCGCTTTTTCAACGAGGGACGAGCTAAATTATCGTTCTTCCCCGGCGAAACTGCGGCACTGCCATATACCAAAGAACGATTGCTTGTTGATCCCGTGACCAAGCTTAAACACCTGCTTGAACTAATAAAACAAATATTAGTCAAAGGGTCGAATATCGTTGTCCCGGCAGAACACCACGAGACTCAAGACCGGATCATTCCGATCGAAGCGTTGGGTAACCCAGATGTTTTACGGGAGTATAATGCCACGAGTATCGCCGGGCAACCTGTTCTGGATGAAAAGGTTTTAGTGCATACGACATTCGCGAAATACCACCCATTTATGATCGATGTGAGTGTGTTGAGTTTGAGAAATAGGTCCAAAGGCCCTAATCAACTCCATAGGCCCTGAAGATAGTCGGTGTTAATGCCGTGTCAATTAACGGAGCCGTTCCTCAGGCACAGAGGACAAAAACGATTGCCGAGTTCAAGAAGAACAAGCGGGTACAAGTCTTAATTATGAGCGCCGTCGGCACACAAGGACTCAACTTGACCTGTGCGCGGACGCTGATCCTTTTCGTTGAGTGATATCTCTAATTCGCGTGCCGAATCTGACGTGTTGATTACGATAGGAGTCGAATTGGTCCGCTGTATTGGCGCATCAATTGTATGGACGCATTCACCGTCGTGGTCAACAACGACCAACCTTCATTTTCCAGTTGATGGCGTCCAATACCGTTGATGTTCTTCTTATAGCCAATGGACTCGCTAAAAAGGAGCTGCTGACGAATTTCACCCAAATTGACAGGAACTTAGGTAAGCGATATAATGATATTGTAATAATCAAGGGACTTAACAAACTCACTTGAACAGCAAATCTAAAACTACTCGCAGGGAGAGCGGCACCGGAAGAGATACTTGCACTTCAGGGTGGTGACGACGTCGATGAAAAATTGGCTGTATCAATAGCCGAAATGTTAAGTAAACCAAAGTCTTTGACTGGTGCAGCGCTCAAGAAACGGACGGGAGCAAAATCAACGAAACCGGCGAAGAAAAAAGAAGCAGAACCTGTCGAGGACACGGACGGGTCGACCGCGCCAAAACTTAGCGCGAAGGCAAAAGGCAAACGCAAGGCCGTTGACCCAGCGGATATCGAGGGAGAAGTACCTGTAGCTAAGGTGCCGGCTACGGGTAGCAAGAAGAGAAAAGTAAAGAGCAGGCCCGTTGTGGAAGAATCGGAGATGGAGGATGATGATGGTGAGCCGGAAGGGAGGAAATCCACACAGGCACGGCCGAAGCCCCGGCCAAAAAAGGCCAAGCTCGGAGAACTCGCTGCTCGGGTAGAGACCGTCGAATTGATTGACCGAATCTGGCATGAGCCGCTACCTGGCCAAGCGGGACCGTCGGGAACACAAAGGCAAACTCCGGCTTCTCTCCCTTCTGCTACCACTCAAATTGGCGTCAAGCCGAGCGGTACAATCGACGCCGGCGGGCCATTCACGCAACATATGACAGAGCAGGAACTTGCAGTACAGTCAAGGCCCATGCCGGAGCAGGGACCGGATCAATCAACGCAAATGCCGGAACAGGCACTGGCTCCACTGCCATCAATGCCAGTGCCGAAGGAGGGACCGGTTGCAGGACAATCAAGCCAAGGGCCGCCGCAGGCACTGGCGCCAGCTCCATCAGCGCAAGTGCCGGAAATCTCAACCACCACAACAGTGCCCCCGGGCCAGCCAACCGCCGGGCCGGATATACCAGTCCCTCAATTACCGCAGGCGAGTCTCATTGACAAGGAAATGGAATCCGACTCATATGAGGATGACTACGTACCTTTTCTGTCCCCAAGTCGTGCAAAGAAGACAGCTCACGAGGAAGCGCCGATGGAAGGCATTGAGCAGGCGACCGGTCCTCAGCGTGGAGAAGCGACGAACTTGGCAGCTTTAGGTGGTGACATTGACATGGGCGCAGCTTCTGACTCCAACGACATCATCATGGGGTTAGACACCTTCAACTTCGGTGACCTCGGCAATACGGAGCGTTTCTCCTCCCCGACGGAGAATGCAGCCTTCGATGGCGCTCTAACCCCTCTGACACTTACTCAGCCGGGTTCGCCCCTCCCGCATGCCGAGAGCGATGAAGATGCCGCGGCCCGAGTTCGACCCCAACATCGCCCGCGTAATCAGCCGAATGCCGAAGCAGGTCCAAGCTCGAGTCCGCTCGTTGGGGAAAAAACCGAATACATCCCACGAAAACCCGTTCGAAGCTCTCAGCGGGCATTAGTCAAGAGGAAATTTGGGAAGAAGCCACTCGCTGGAAGCAAACGGGATGGTAAGTAGGATATCAGCCGATGGTTCATTGCTTGTCCGGACATTCGCGCGAACTTTTATATGTTGAAAACTTTACTTCTTGCTTTACAAAGTATCTCGTATCTTGTTGAAACCAAGCTCAAATGTACAAATGAATAAGTAGCTTGGACTCAATTGATTTTGCTACGTATGTGATGAAAGCTTTGAAATTATCTACGATCAAGTTCACCTCCTCGATCGAAGTACCACCCTGTGAAATTCGCTGATCAATTGTATTGCGTTCATGAAATCTGCCAACAATCATGTCCGTCGATTTTTCCTGACCGGTTCACGAGAGATGATTCTTCGGATTTGTGACCGCGTCGAGGATTTAGTGACGCAATGTTTTACCCTCGTGTCAATCACACTGGTTACGGAGCGGGGCTGCCCGACGTAAAAGACCACTTCAGATACAGCGTTCGTGGTGTGCCCCGTTTACAAGCCGCAGGGCGGCTCTGTGGACATCATTCCCAGGTGCGCTTTAGTGGTGAAGTCTTATTTGGTTTTGGTTTTGAAAATCCACTCGGCCCGAAATCGTCAAGGAATCTACGCCACCTCCCACTGTGTATCTCCACCTGAGCGCCTGATCACACCAATACCAATATCGGCCCATCGGCCCATTTATTCTTCTTTAACCGGTGTATCCATGAGCCTCCCAATCGGCTGCCATCGGGCTTGGGGCGCTACTGCGGGCCCGATGAGCATTCATTACCAGGTTCTCCATCCCTGAGGTCTGATTGGTGACTGCACACCGATTTGATGCACATCATTCTGGGATGTTCAAAACATTTGTTACTCAAGCTGTAAGATTCAAGCTGAGTGATGATGGTATGACCGGTGAGTTTTTCTCTAACTCATGTTTGCTCAACAACTAGGGCAAGTGTACTTATGATAACATTTGCCCTTTAAACTAACACATATCCGTCCATCGGTGTCTATTGATCCGAATGTGTTGCTCCTCATTATCTCGCCTAAGTTCGCCCCTGGTGGTAATATTTGAAACCTGCAAATTTGAATTTGAAAAAAACTTTCCTACTTAAGGTCGGATTTCTCGCTGTTTCCCTCCCAATACCTTTTCGTTATGAGTGACTCTGGCAACAGTGATGCCTTTTCTCGGGCTCCATCTCATGCGACAACCTTAGAACCACAGGAAGATTTGGTCTTCACAACGTTGCCGGCCATGCTCCAGAGGTTTGACCTTGCCCAGGAGGAAATGTTGGAAAACTTGGATTTTGACGCACCCTTTCACGACCTGGATAAATCCGCAGTGGAGAAGTATATCAACCTGGTTCTCTGCGGCTATGTGAATGGGCCTGTTCCAGACCTGTATTCGTTGGAAACGCCAGAGGAGCACCCAGAGATACTGAGGCATCGGGATAGTTGCTGTTACCGGGATGTGGACTCGGCCCTCATTTTCGGGCGTCTGTTCCCGTGGCTGGGGCAGTATGATATATTGACGACGTTCCAGGAAAAAAAATCTCTGAAGGGATATCTTCATGCACACGTTAAATTCGATGTAAGCACGTTTTGTACTCGTGGGGCAACTTGGACTCTAACCACTAACCACTACCCGTGACCGTGACCGCAGGAACCCGGTGAGGCCGAGGCGACATATCGTGACCCTGGAAGCGACCCCAACGTGTTTTGGGGAGTGTGTGGGCCAGCGGGCCGCCATCGGATTTATCTTATGCTCCCGATGGCCAATCCTGTCGCGATGGATGAAGTTCATGAGCAAATCTACATGGCGGGTTGGGAGGCCGTTCAACAAATACTTCCTAGCACCCTGGCTACCTGGAGTCCGACTTATCAGGCGGAACTCGACAGATCAAAACGTTTCCAAAACTTCGGCTACCAGACGGAGTCCCGGAAGAGTATTCCCATCGCCGCCGGCACAGTGTTTGCCAACCGAGTGATGTCGTTAATTCGAGCCCAGGAATGGGGCCGCTCGGCATACTGGTTTATTCAAATTCGTGGCTCCAAGGATACGACGCGACATCTGGATCGAAACTTCACGGAGGCCAACATCGATTCCATCCTGACCGACATTGACCGCGATGGAAACATCATATTCTTGGACATGGCCATTGAGGTTCACCTCCCGCAGGGTTGGGCGAGCATGCCGGCCCGATATAAGGAATGCCATTTTGGGATGGCTAGACTTCTTTGGGGTTTTGAAGAAGAGGATTGGGACTATGATAATTATCATCCCGATATCTGGGCGGGGATTACTGACTTTGCTGGGTTTCGGGCTAATTTTTCCAAGAGTCCTCGTACCCGCAACCTGATATCCTATATTCAAGTCTACACCACCGATAAATTCCAAACGTATAAGACGTCGGGGAAGGCTTTCCGGATATTTGGCTCGCAAATCCTCAAAATGACCGATCCCGACCTAATTCCCGTACCGCTCCGAAACGTTTATGAAGCAACGGCGGAAAATCAGGTGAATGTGACTCCTTGCGTAACGCGATTTGAGGCCCGCGTGCCCTTGCACCGTGCGCGGCACATCTATAATACCGACATACGGCCCGCAGCGTTAGCCCGTGTTCTTCATGTTGTCCGCACCGAGGTGATCTGGTGAGTGATCAAGCGCTTTTAATGCTGTATGTGGCTCATTTTCTGTTTACAGGGCATGGCGTTGTCATAGGGTTCTAGCTTGTACAATGCTCATCCGTTATGCTTCCTCGGTGAAGAAGGATAGTCGTCTTGACATGGAGTACCTAACCCTCATCGCGACTTTGCTTCATTTCTTCAACGGAATTCACTGCCGCCCGAACGAGATGAGCTGGGATCGGACGCTCGCTCGGACCATTTTTGAAACGGGAACACTCCAGGAACGGGTTGCGCGGGATATCATGTTCTGGAGCCCGCGAAGTCAGAAGGACAGCGTCCCGATAATGGCATACGGAGCTTTGTGGCTGCCGCCCATAGTATTTCCTCGGCCCGGAGTAGGGGACGTTCTTCGGTTCCACCATCGAAACTTCACGGCTTCAAGGACGATGCTATGCCGTGTGATCGGCATGAAATGGGATGAGATCCAGACCCTGTTCATCCACCGATTCAAGGAAGACCGTTTCAAGGGCGGTGTAATTCGGCCGAAGAAGACGACTGCATCATCCTCTCCTTTAAAACGACAAATCGAGCTCCCCACCGGGTACAAGGACTTCTCCTACAAGAAGCCGCGCGCGTACTTTGATCATGGTCCGGATCTCCCCGCGGCAGCGTTGGTGGGTGCGACACCAAGTGATGATACAGATCGGGCCGCATCGGAAATGTTTCTTGGTCTTCTTACGCAAATAATGGAGCGACTCGGGACCATGGGCCGGACACACATCCCGTATTGCAAGCTAAGCGATGACCAAATCCGCACAATCTCATTGGATACATTTCGTGATCCCAATCTGAGCACTTACCTGCTTTCCTATCAGTACACCCAGAGGCCCGAGGACTGGGCGTCATTAAAGAGTGTACTGTTTCCCGATGACGACGACGTTCCTCCGCGAGTAGGTGCAAAAGGAACTCAAGGATGGCGCCTGCTTCCACTCTATAACGAACTGCTCATGATTCGGGAAGACGATCCAGCAAAGTACAGGCCACTACGAAACTTTTGTCGGAATGCATTTGATACCCTTATGTGGTTTCCGAAAGTGTCACGAGATCGGCTTATTGACAACAAAGTGCGATCCAGCTGGACTCATATATTCGCCGGTTCAACGCAAAACGGGACGCCAATTGCGATCAATCCAAAGTTCAAAAATCGGGTAACCCAACATGCCAACCGACCACCGGTGTTGACACCAGCGGCATTGATTGACGACCCGGAGGCAACCGCCGGCCCGTCTGAGCGGACGCAAGCGGAAGCTCATCAGGCGACTTTGAGCACATTTGCGCAATCTGTGTTCGGACCGTACCCGCCGCCGGAGGAAACAATAACGCAACAGGCCGAGCAGATCGATGTGGAACTAGTGGAATGGGCCCAAAAAGTATCGTCGCGGTCTCGAGGGAGGTACCGGTTGATGGATTTGACTGAGTTGCAAGACGATGAGATGCATAGCAGGCTGTATGTTATGGAGGATTAAGTGTTGGCAAGAAATCGGTCTCACAATGCCGCTTTACCGAAACAAGCAGTCCAGAGTACATTGTCCTAAGTAGTTATCTCAGAGCTTGTAAATGCGGCAAGGAATCATCGACGGGTTGAGCCAACTCTTGTACTTTCTTGGTAAGAACGCTGATTAAGGACCGCGCAACGACAGGCCACCGCTTATTGTAATGAATGGTGAGGCTGAACTGTTCTGGAGATTGCCGCCTCTGATTAACCGAACGCTTCCACTTAAGTATGGACATTCCAAGATTGTAATTGATATCCTATATATATACATTTGACAATATTGTGCAATAATAGAGGTGAAGTCCCAAAAAATCGTTTTACTCAACAATGAGGCAGGAGGTGGTAAGAGAGTGAGCTGCAGGAGAAGAAATACTTAGGGGTCCGTAACATAGTCCCCAAAATCCAACAGATCGTCTTTCGGGACCTCACTCTCTCCAGCGTTCACACCCGCTTGAGCAACCTCTCCCTCTTCAACTCCCGTGCCGGAATTGATGATTTCGTTGAGAATTTTCATCTGGTGAAGAATGCCCCTGTTGTAGGTGAGAAGTGCTTCGTTCTGACCAATAATGGTACGAAGGAGGTCGGGGACGATTTGGGAACTATCAGGAACGGCGGACGCGGTGCGGGCTTTCTCCGCCTTGGATTGGTTGGTCCTCTTGCGCACCCAGCTGCAACCGAGCTTTGACTTGTTGCAGGGAGCGCAGGCGGAGTTCGGCCCGCTCCGACTCTGGGGGAAACAACGGAGACTTCGCTTCTCGCAGTTGTCACACGAACCCCGTATTTCCATGAAGTCGTCGGCGTCCTCCATTTCGTCAACGTTAATGGGAGAGGCCTGGCAAAGGAATGAGTGAACTTATATTGGAAGTGTATAAGGACGGGTCTGTGCGGGCTCACCTTTCTTTTTTTCTTGGTGATGATAACCTCAGGGACGTTCGATCCCGGGCCATTTGAGTGAGAACGCTAGGATGAATAATAAGTGGTATGTTAAGAAAGGAGAAGGAGCGACTACCTTATGGGAAGGCCCTTCACGATCATCGTCCTCCGGCCTGAAGGACGAGATCACGGAGCTCGGTTTGGGGTTAACGAGGGCGGCGGCGGCTTCACGAAGTTTGCGCTCTCTTTCCTTTCTCACCGCGGCGTGTCGTTCTCGAGCGGCAACCCGGGCGTCTTCCCGCGCTTTCTCTTCTGCTTGCGCCTTTTTCACCTCTTCTTCCCGCAACTTTTTTTCAGCTTCCTCGCGTGCTTTTCTTTCTTCCTCCTCCCGCGCCTTCTCCCGCGCCTTTTCTTCTGCCTCCTCCCGAGCCTTATAATATGCCAACTTGGCATTGCTGCAATGGCCACATGTCGGATCGATATTCCAGAATCTTGGGATCCGCTGGACAGATCCACTCCGTCATTTAGAGAAACATGCTCATTTGGATCTTATCTCATGGGAAGTGAGGTTGGTTTTTGCTTACTCATCCAAATTCTCATGATATCATCATGTACTTACACAGCACATTTTACAACTGGTTTCTGATAAGGATCCCTAGGATCCCAGGATCCACCACAAATCAGGGTTAACTTCAGGGACAAAATATGATTATGTAACCTATATGATCCCCAAACCTGCTTTGGTTAAACCATTACATCATATCCTGGCCCAAAATATGTGCAACTATCCGCACCACTCATTATTTTGTGTCTGCAAGCTTGTTACACTAGAATCTTGGGATCCACGGGACAGATCCACTCCATTATTTGGACAAACATGCTCATTTGGATCTGATCTCATGGGCAGTGAGCTTGGGTTTTTCTTAGTCATCAAAAATCCCATGTTATGATACTGTATGTCATCCATCACCACTATAACATGTTTTTGTACATCTGCATCAGAATCTCAGGATCCAGAGCAAATCAGGCTTAGTTTTGGTGGATAATTATGCGTTTTCAAGCTATACTATGCCCAAACCTGGCTCCATTAGGAGACTATACAAACACTTGGCCTAATCTCAGTGCATCTCTCTGAATAACTTATCAGAAAGTTAATTATCATTTCACACATCGCTTTACTTCTACAATATCAACAGTCATAGGGCATACCACCATACATTTGTTAAGACACATCCCATACATGACCTGTATCATCCCTTCACCATACAGAAACACAAATCTGCATGAAAGGACTCCCTGCAATATGAACATGTGACCCAAGCGCTGCTGCCAATTGATTAGTCAATAAGGCGCTAACTTAACTATTTCATACGACTATCCAAACCTAATTGTGCACACAATGCCCAGGCAAGTCCACTGTCAACAAAATCTATAAACTTATTCAACTGAATACACAAACATAGAACTGTATGTAATAGAATTAATTGTCTCTACACCACCGTCGGCTCAACACAAGAAAACCATTGGAAAGAGTTCCATTCTGAGGAACACAAGTTCCCTTACAACGGTTCGCATATCGTTACTCTCACACAGGACAGTCTTACCATTGATCTCACTGGAAAAAAGGTGCAAACATTGCGTCGCAAAGATGGAAAACTACCATGTCCTTGCGGAGCTGAATCGCATGCTCGTTTCAGCTTCAAAAAGCTGCGAGCACTTATCACTAGACCTGGACCACATCCAGGTCCGCAAGAATCACCTTTCCCTGACCCTGACAATCACAACTATGAACTGTTACCAACTTTCCATGCTGAACAGTCTATTCCTTCCCAATCCACTTCAGACACTCCGGTAGACCATCACATCTCCACGCGCATAGCACCAACTCCCAGATTACCATCGTCAACTCATCACGCTATGCTCAATACCACCCGACTTTCACCTATTGATGACATGTTCATGGCAGCTTCAGGCCTGCCAATTTCTGTTGACAATAACCACATGCAACAAAATGAGTTTGACATGAATGAGATAACGCTGTCGGGAAGAGATGAAGAGGGTTCAGAGGCAGAAGGAGAGTACAGGATGGAAGCTCACCAAGGCTTAAATGGAGATGTTGCTGAGAACGAGGGTATGTGTTATCACTCTCCTATCATCCTCATTTCCAACGCATGTGTTATAGAGCCATATGAAGGAGACGATAGTCTAGAATCAGAATACGAAGACGAGGATGAGAATCCGCTTGAAGAAAACCCATCGAGTAACATAGATCACCACACCTCATCTAAATCTATCGAAGAAGCTACGGCCTTCCTTGCTCGTTTTAACATCATAGTTGACCCTGTATATCGGATAACAATTTGCACAGAATGCGCCATTCCAGTTCCATTTGCACATATTACCCTGTTCTATATAGAGAGTGGGCTATTTAAACAAAAATATAGAGGATTTCTGAAGAGAGCAATCGTTCAGGATACCTTGTATGATGGTC
>MU793724.1:0-11706 GCA_027886325.1 Lentinula aff. detonsa | reverse complement strand
AGACAGTGGACTAATGGGGAGAGGAAGGCGGTATGGTGTATAGCCTGTCCGAAGGAGGGACGACAGGATAAGGAGGATAGGTGGATGAGTATCACAGAAACAGATTACCTGATCCATATCATCGGTGCGTCACATCGATGACGGACTTGATCATGTACGGTTGACTGCGTCGATACGAAGCGCTACGCGCGATGTGTACGACCGATGCGCATGATCATAACAAAGAGCCTTGACCACTGTCTCTACTTCCTCAGCAGAGACCGGGGCTTGGAACAGTAATCTGGTGACCATTCCTCGGATCACATCGTATTCTTTGTTTTTACTGCTCTTAGTGCGTTTGGGTGGGGGAGAGCGACCCTCCTCCCAAGCACGTTGAGCCGCTAGCGCGTCCATCCTGCGCCTACTTTCCCGATTGATCTTATTCTGCTGCCCTCGCTGTTTACCCTTCAATCGGTTGGGATGAGCCTCTGGTTCAGAGCCGTCATCCTCCATATCAGTGAGATAGTGCTCCATCTGATATGCTTGGTAGGAGTACGTAGGCTCCTCGGGGGACTCGTGCAAGTCGTTGTACAAAACTAGCGCACGTTGGGCGGGAGGCGGCCCAGCCTCCTCCCTCTTCCGCTTGTCTCCCATGTGGGGAGTAATGTGTGTCATCAATGACACTCGTGGCTGCGTAGGGGCTCCTTCGATACGCCCTTGAGCCGGTTCTGGTCTCAAAGTCCTTGTATCCTCAGCTTTACGTTGAGATTTTACGTCTCCTTCCGTCGGAGACAGTCGTTGAGATAAAGGGATGGCAGACCCACTTGCCACTCCCTCTGCAACAGAGGCAATTTGATGTTGTAGGGGTACCATCGGTACTTCCCTACCTTTGCCCTTATCCAATGATTTGGACTCAGGCACGTCAGCTCGTGCTTGAGCCTTGTAACAATCCCCATGGTCACGGAGATCGTAGTACTGGTCCTTCCAGTACAGGCGTCATTCATTCGCCTCCTGACAATCATGAATGATTTTGTCAATTTGGGCCATGTCTGATTCGTGGCGAGTGCAAAGTTCATTATGCTCGAGTTCGAGCACCGTGATCCTATCAGCTAGAGTCTGCCTTTTGGTCTCGTGGGACCTCAAGGTTGACACGAGTTGCTCCTGCAAGGAGCTTACTACCAAGGCATGGCCCTGGTTATTGGTGGAGGGAGCCGTTGTTCCCTGAATGAGTCCATCCCGTTCTGAGATGACTTCATTGAAGTTGCTTGCCGTTACCAGGTGAGCAACATATCCCATGCACATAGTGCAGTTGTCAGAGTGGGTGATCGGATCAGGTTCCCGACTGTAATCCTCAACGGGGTTGTCGGGACTGATGAAGACATCCCCTGGGTATTCATCATAGGTGTGGGGTACCCATAGTTAGCAAACGGAGTCGTCGTTTGCATTTGTTGATGAAATGGGTAACTTGTACCCGGCGCCACATAGTTGTTCGAACCATGGAATTGTGAACCAAAATTCGGAGTATGCCCGAATTGGGGGTTGGTGTTGGGGAAGAATCCCGACTGAGACCCTCCCCCAGATGGTCCCGTGAAACCGGGACCAGTTGAGACAGAAAATGCTGAGGCTCCAGCATGTGGGATCGCTCCAAACGGAGCGTTTTGGGTGTTGACTGGGGACGGATGGGATCCATCCCCAAAAGGTCCTGGAAAACCAGGACCGGGTACGTTATTAAAAGCTGGCGTCCCAGCTGTAGCATTGGCTCCAAGCAGAGCGTTTTGGGGATTCGACGAATCATTGAATTCGCCAAATTGGATTGGACGTGATCCCGAAAGATCATTTGCGTTAGCGTTATCGTTCTGCGACATGGAGCTGAACTTGGTTGAAAAGAAAAAAAACTTAGTTCCAAACGCGGTCACCACTCAAGTTCCCACGAAATGTTTTGCAACTCCGCGCGGGCCGATAACACGATCATGAGATGTATCGGTGGTCATATCAGATTACTTACGCGGCAGTAATCTCCAATTGGCAATGTCCTTCAGCGCCAAGTACCTGTCAAGCGCCTGTAGTGTCTTACAGGTGCTATAGGGTTTGACAGTAATGTCGCCCAAATTCCACAATACATGGAAGAATAATTTCTGGCCCTGCCACTGGTGACCAACAATGTCGTCAACCAGCCATTCGACCTCAACTGGTTCTCCGAAGTCATAGGGCTCTGCCTTTGTGCGATCAGGGAACACTACATCGTCGTTAGATATGTGAGGGTGCAATAGTGAAACATGGAATTGACTGTGGATTCCACGTTTGGTGAGTTCGGTGGGTAGTCCCAACTGGTATACCAATTTGCCCTCAATCACCTTGGTGATGGGGTAAGGTCCAATGAACTTGGGCATTAACTTTCTCGCTCTACCTTTGGGTAGATTGAGATTAGATGTCGACAGGTAAACTAAGTCGTTGACTTTAATAACCAGTTCACCACGTTGACTTTGGTTTGACCAGTGGGTCTGAAAGACCCGAGATCCTATAATGGAGTCATGCACCTCAGCCAAGTGTAGTAGCGCCTGTTCTGCAAAGTGTCGAACACCAGGGGCTACCAACACTTCAGCCGGCAGTTCATGAATCATGGATGGCATATACCCTCCATCTAGCTCAAACGGAGCAAATCCAGATGATTCATTTATGCTCGCATTGAGCGCGAACTCCGTCATAGGGATTCGCTGAAGCCAATCCTTCTGATCTGGTTTCACCCAGGATCGTAAAATCTGGGTTACAGAATGATTAGCCCATTCTGTCACTCCATCCATTTGAGGGTGGTACGATGTAGACATCAGTAATTCCGCCCCTAACAGGCGATGTACTTCTCGCCACCATTGCGAGATGAACTTTGAATCCCTGTCAGAGACTATGGACTTGGGCAGTCCATGTAATCGAACCACTTCCTTAAGAAAGAGTTCAGCCAGTGTTACGTCTGTAGTCGTTGTATTGATGGCTATGAGATGGATTCTCGACGTCAAACAACATATTACTACCCAGAGGTAGTTACACCCGCTGACTTCTGGGAACGGCCCTACGAAATCCATTCCAATGGACTCCCAAGGTCGTGTGGGTACCGGTAAACTATGAAGTTTACCGGCTGGTCGTAAATTTGACCTCTTGGATACTTGACACATGGTGCAAGATCTACAAAATGACTCAGTGTCCCCCAGAATGCGGGGCCACCAATACCATCTTCTGACATAGTCGAAGTACGTTGCTCCCCGAAGTAGCCTACCACTTCGTGAGCCTGTTCGAGTATCAACCCTCGAAGCGTCTTTCCTGACATTCCTTTCCCAGCGGGAATGCACACCACCTCCTCACCAATCCTGTTGGAAGCGTATACTATCCCGTCGATCACTTTAAATCCCGTGTGATCATCGGGGTGCTCTATGATCTTCTTGAGCATCGCGTCCTGTTTGGACAATACGCGAATTTCCACTTTGAATTGTGATTGTACTAACTGACTAGGTCTAGGTGCCTCACCCCTCAGTCGGGATTTGAGTACCGTTGGGTTGGGCTCTCCTTCGCCATCCCTGGGTTCCTCACGGGAAACTTCTGCATTATTGTTGAGTTGCATTGCCTCAACATCCCAAGATTCCTCAGTTTCTCGTAATGCAGCCAACCGGTTGCCGTTAATTTCGTCCACTCTCTGGGTGGGGAGATCATCCATTTCCCTATCCAGTTGTACATCTGCATTGATGTACTCATGGGCCTGGTGAACCTCGCCGGGGAGATCTGACTCATAATATTGCAACAGTGCATCTGCAATTTTATTGGTAGACCCTTTGATATACCGTATATCAAAATCGTAACGCGATAAATATTCCATCCATTGCGTCTGTCTGCTACTCAAGTGGCGTTGGGTCTTGAAAAAAGTCAATGCCTCATGGTCAGTTACTATGTGGATGCGATATCCCAGTAGTTTATCTGACCATTTTAGCAGTGCTTCTAATATAGCTAATGTTTCCTGCTCGAATACTCTGTAGTTCATCTGCGCAGCAGTGAACTTTTTGGACATGAATCCTGCTGGCCAACATTCCTGCCAGGTAGGTCCTTGTCCATAGTAAGCACCTATACCGCATATTGAAGCGTCGCAAATGACCCAAATAGGTACCCCAGTACGGGGGTCTATTGGTTTCAAAACGGGTATTTTGTCCGACGTAGCCATTCGTTTTATGTATTGAAAGCACGTTTCATGAAACGGCAGCCATATGAATGGAACATTGTTCCTGCACATCAATGACAATGGGCTGGTGTATATAGCGACCATTGGCATGAAGCTGGCCAGGTATTGCACCAGGCCCAAGAACTTCTGGACGTCATTGAAGTTCCGTGGCGTTCTCCACTCTCGGATCTTCACCATTTTGTCCATGTCTGCATGGACTCCTCAGTTATCAATTAGATGTCCTAGACAGTCCAGTATTGCAGCATACAATTCGCACTTGTCTGCTTTTAAGTAGAACTTCTGCTGGCGCAGTCGTTCGAACACTTGGCCTAAGTGTTTCTCGTGATCCTTGATGGTATCACTACATATGAATATATCGTCTAAGTAGACGTGTATGCACCGACCTATTAGGTCTTGAAAAGTGCAGGTCATGATGCGTTGAAAAGTGGCGGGAGCATTACAATCTCCCTGCATCATTACTTGGCTTACATATGTGCCAAATATAGTGGCAAACGCTGTCTTAGGTACATCTAGTACCTCATTGCGTATTTGTTCATACGCATCCGACATATCGATTTTAGATCGGTATTTATGCCTAGCCACATCTGTTCTAATGTGGTCTTGGTCTGGGAAGGGGGTGACATCCTTGACCGTATTATCATTCCTCTGTCGATAGTCGACGATGGTATGCAGTTTCCCATTCTTCTTGGGGATACAAAGCATAGGTGCTGCTTGTGGGGTGGTGGCGTGTATCCACCACTGAGCTCGAGTATATCTCTCGAGTTTCTTGGATAAGTTGATCTTCAGACTATCTGGGCATCGTGGCATGTAATAGCTGTACCTCTTACTTTCGTCTATAATCGGTATCCTATGGTTGATTTCCCTGAGGGGAGGTCCAGATTGACTTTCCCTTCGTAGTCCTTTACAATTTGTTGAGGTCGATATTTGACCTCGTTTATGGTGACTATGTATGATACATAGTCTATCCGTTGAATTCAATTTCTGAATTTGCTCTGTTACTTCATATTCCTCTTCTGAGGAATAATATCGTCATTTTCTGAGGAGGACGTATCGTCATTGGGTGCTCCTGTTGTACTCGTATTTGGTACATCCTTTGGTGCATCCTCCCTCACTTGATACGACTCAATAGAAGTATCAAAACGTCGTGAAAATTCCTGGACATACTCTATGCAGTCGTCTAGGAATTCAGGACGGATATCGACCCCGTCGTCTGGCTTGACCAGTCGAATTACCACAGGAGAGTTGTGTGGTAGTGCCCGCTTGATACGCGCTAGTTCCTCTCTGATATCAGAGGGGTCCACTATATTCTCGATCATAGTAGATGATGGAGAGCACTCTCTCGGCCCTCTCATTTTGGTCTCTGAGGGCTCGGAGTCACATAGCTGGCTCCCCTGGTGATGGGTTGTCTTTCCTCTTCACCATTTCATTGCGTTCAGAGTGTCTCATAGCCACTCTGCGCTAAAATTCAGCTGCGTCTTCTGCCGATGTCATGGCACTGATCTTGTGCCCATCGACATTAATTATGTTGTTCTTGAAGTCAAGGACGACCTTGTGCTTCCTCATCCAGTACGTTCTGATTACCGCATCGTACCTATCAAGGTTCACGATGTCCCAGTATGTGGGATAATTGGTAGCGCCAACCGTGACTTCAGCGTACGTGCCATAGTTGAACTTGGCACGGCTACCTACAGTCCCTAATTGGAGACTATGTTGGTGTTTCAATTCGTACACCTTATGTTTAGCCACTTGGGTGAACATTGGAGTGAGAGCCTCCAGAGAACTCCCCGAGTCAAACATCACCAACGCCGTGTTACCTCCTATATTCAATAGGCAGGACATCATTCGATGTTCGTCAGGACCACCCCTGATTGGACGGTCAATCTTTGTTGACGATTGTTGTAGGTTGACCTCAGTCATTGTAGCTGGGCGTACTTGGTGACTACTGATTGCCTGTAGTCGACCTGTAGTGTTGTCATCGTTGACTACAACTGGAGTAACTCCACCGTCCTCCAAAATACCCAAGTCTTCTTGGATCACTTTGTGTCCATCTATGGACACAACTCGGGCATCATCGTACCTAATACCCAACTGTTGACAATGTGCTCGATCCATAGGATCATACATGCCAGACATACGCTGGCTGGATTCCATCTGTGTATCATCGTCCTCCGGGTGATACATGGCTCCCAGATAGTCTTCGTACTGTTCGAGTACATACTCCCCATCTGAGTCAGGGACCAGCTCAGTACTGTTATCAATTGGCATACTATCAGCCGTAACTTCGCAAACCTGAGTATCCTCAGATTCATTAGTCTCAATAGCATCCTCATCAGATGCTTCAATCCCTATAGCGAACAGATGTTCTTTACTGTAACATTTGCATGTAGGGTCATTGTGGAAGTGACCCACTTGTCCACATCCCCAACATAATTTGGGGGTATTTTTGCGTTCTTTAATTCGAACATTATCGCCCTTAGTCCCTACCTTAGGGGCCTCGTTGGGTGTTGACATGGCAGCATGCCGCGACGGGTATCCTCCTTGGACCCCCTTAGGTTTTGTCCACATTGTCGTCGGACGATTGGTCTGTGGTGATACCTTAATCAGTCGAAACCTTTGAAGGTTCGACTCAGTCAAGTCTACCGGTTTATCAACCGTATCAGTTCGGTTGGTGGTAGTCTGGCCATGTAGCAATTTAGTGTTTGCTGCCATGGTGTCAGACTCCTCCTTTCGTCGAATACAATTGACTATTGCTTTCACGGATGCTACCTCAGGTATAACATGCTCCTCCCTGAGGTAATTGATGAGGGGTAGCGGTAACCCCTCAATTAATCGAGTGCGGAATGCATCCCGACTAGGAGAATGTAATAATCGTAACGCAAAACGGTTGAGTTTCGCGAAATACTCTCGTACTCCCTGTTTGGCGTCGTATTTTGTATTCCACCAACATGTTTCAGCGTAAGAGTAAACTTCACTTTGTGTGAAGCATTTGAAGAGTCCTATCAACACTTCTTCAGTGCACCAATAATCGCGTGCACAATGAGGGCCGGTGACGTGGTCGTGATACCACTGTTTGGCATTACCCTCTAACATGCCCTCGAGGCATAATACCTGCATATCATTTCCTTTAGGTCCAGTGACTCAGTTCACTACCATCCAATTGAGAATGGAATTGACCCAGGTTTCGAACGTGTCGATATTCCCTTCTCCGGACCAGGTGTCTGGTTGTTTTATCTTCACATTCTTTATGCCTTCCAGTGCAGGAAGTACGACATCGAGTTGTCGTCGTATCCCAGTAATGAGGTGGGATTGTAGGCGACGATTATATTCTTTGTGGCCTTTATTGGCTAGTGCATCTAATAAAGCATGGGCCTGTTGCGCTTTGTGTTTGCGCTTTTTCTCCTTGCGTTTACAAGAAGAGGATGAGTAATTTGTTCCCTTGTCTTCCGTGTATTGGTTGTCGGAGTCACTAGACTCTGATTCTAGCCATGGTGTACAACTCCTCCGCCCTTTGTTAGGGGACGATATCCATCAAATGAATCATTCGATGAATCACTGCTACTACTATCACTAGGATAGTGATCCCCTGTAGCTACTATTGTTCCTTGGATTGTACGGGGAATGGGAACGTTACTGTTTCCATATTCCTGTTGTGTGGAATGTGGTCATATCTCTTCCAGACCTGCTGGTGTCCCTCGATGATGGGGATTCCCTTCAGAATCAAATTCGATTCCTTGTTCGTGCCACACGCTCGAATGTTGGCCATCCCTCATGGCATGAGCCCTCATCATTTGGCCAACTACTCTGTCGGCCCATTCCAATTTATCCCCAATGTTGCGGGTACTACCTGGGATATTGACAAATCAAGAATTGTTCAACATTTTGTCAAACATCTTCCCATTTGGGTAGACATGTCGAGTGATCGGTTTAGCACTCGTGTTGATGTTGAACCCTTCGTTATCAACAGTAGGTACTCCTGGGTCATTCTCTTTGGTGACCTCCATATTATTGTCTTCGTTCTCCTCTATGGTGAACTCCTTTCATTCACCATGATTATTAGAGGTGGTTTGCACCTCTACTGGCTCATCTGAGTTAGGGTTGTCTTCGACCCATTCTTGAATAGCCTGAAATCTCTTATTGAGATAGTTGATCTGTTGAGATTGTACTTCTCTAAGAGAACAGTCCAGGATCTCTTGGGCCTCATTTTCTTGGGACTCAATCAAGCGAATTAATGCTTGATTACGCCTATCAGGCATTTGGATCGTTTTTTTAATGGTCAATTGTAGAGGGAGTGAAATCCCTCCTTCGCGAGGAGGGTTACCTTCTTCGTTGTGATTGTTGTGCACAACGGTTGGTCCATTATCCAACGCTATAGCTTTTTCCAGCTTACGGGCGGCATAATTCGCCATAGGGGAACTACAAACAGTAATTCCATTTGAGCTAGGAGAGGACTCATTCTCAACGAATGGGTTCTCTTGAATTTGACCTGGTTCCATAGGGGAACGAGGTCTTAATGGTGGTTGTCTTGCAACCGCTTTTTCGTTGTCCGCTGGTCTGCTGACTTCGTTATCTCAGGTGGATTGTTCCAAGATGCTCATCGCGCTCGGTGATAGTTGATCGCCTGAGTCGATGTTACTGGTTGTACCCAGTATTGGGTCCTGATCAACCTTTTGGGGTTCAATCATGGATTCCATTTTCTTTTTAATGTTCTTCGGCGGCATTGCTTAATAGAACAATTGAATGTTGAGTTGTAATTTGCTTGATGTTCAAAAAACTGTAACTGTCTGTTAGGATGGTTATGGAAATGGAGCTTTAGGGCTTCAGATAGTGTTTAGCTTATATGACTTAATTCACGCAGTGTGAACATGACGAGTCTATGTATTAACTCAATATGTACGTTTAAGCATGAAAATGATAGTCTACCTGCCTATCTACTTTACAAACTGTATATATACAATGAACTGTATAGTTCATCGTGAGAATACTTGACATAAGTAATCAATTATCTAATCCAATAGATAAGATAATATATAGGGGTTATCCTGGGCCGTTACAGAATGCTTCGAAAATTGCCAACAATTCCTTGTCATGAGTATCGTAGTTCAGTTCAGCACCTTGGAAGGTTCGAGAGAGGAAAGCGACCGGGTGAATTTCTCCATTGTCGTACATGATTGATAGGATAGCTGTGAGAGCATAGTCAGAAGTGTCGGTTTCTACGATCATAGCGAGGTTCGGTTCCCAGTGTGCGAGAATCGGTGCCATCGTGAAAGCGAGTTTTAGATTGTTGAAAGCTTCCTGACACTCTGTAGTCCATAACCAATCGATGCCCTTCCGGGTAAGTCGATTCATAGCGTAGACGATGTCAGAATAATTATAAATAAAACGGCAATAAAAGTTTGCAAAACCTAAGAAGGATTGTATATCCTTGACCTTCCTCGGAGTAGGCCAGTCCACGATGGCTTTAACTTTGTCGGCAGCCATCGTGAGCCCTTCCAGGGATAAGATGTAACCAAGGTATTCGACCGTATCAACTCCGAATTCACATTTTGACAGTTTGCAAAATAGTTTGTGCGCACGAAGTTGTCAGAGAACTTCGCGGACATGTTTGGAGTGTTTCGAAGGATCGTCGGAGTAGATGAGTATGTCGTCAAGGTAGACAATCACGCAGACGTCAAGTAAGTCTTTGAAGATATTGTTCACGAATCGTTGAAAGGCGGCCGGAGCGTTGGTGAGGCCAAAAGGCATCACACGCCATTTGAAAGAGCCGTAATGTGTTCGGAACATAGTTTTCCATTCATCACCTTCCGCGATACGTACCAGGTCGAGTTTGGTATATATCTTTGCTCATTTCGGAGTGTCGAGTAGGTCGGAAATCAAAGGTAGAGGGTAGCGATCCTTTTTCGTGATCTTGTTCAAGCCGTGGAAGTCTACACATAGTTGGAGCAAACTGTCCTTCTTCGGAACGAAGAGTACGGGAGCGCCATGTGGAGATGTCGAAGGTCGGATAGTACCAGTGGCAAGAGATTGATCAAGAAATTTGCGAAGAGCCTCGAGCTCTTTTGGAGAAAGTGGATAAATTCGTCCGATAGGTGGCTCAGCACCTTCTTCTAAGTTGATCTTGAGGTCATAGGAGCGATGTTCCGGGAGGACTTCCAAGTCGATCTTGTCAAATACATCGGCAAAGTCGTGGTAGTCTTCCGGGATCTTGTTTTTGGGAGGTGGGTCATCAGTATCAGTTTTCGACAATTGTGCAGCAACTTCAGAGTGAACAGCATAGAGAACAAGTGGTTCCATACCTGATTGCTTACAGGCATGGTGGAAAGGTACCGCGCTGACCAAAGCGATGTCTACTTCATCGTGCCGTAGGCGCGACGCCATTTGCATAACTGATGGGTAGGAATAAACAGGTTCGAAAGGAAACTTGTCGGAAAGTGGTTGAGCCTTATATGCCTTATATGAGTGCTGTTTGGCGGGTTGTGAATACCATTCAGCGGGTGTTGGATTGGTGCGATTCGACGGTTCGAAAGGTACTTCTTCGGAGACCGCGAGGGGGTCAGGCAAAGGAGAGGACGTTGGTGATTTGGGATGGTCGGTATTCTGGAAAGTAAGTGTTTTCAATACCCAGTCAATCGACGGATTGTAGCGGGAAAGAAAACCGTAACCTAAAACAGCCTTGCATGAAGAATCCAAAGGTGTGACATAAAAGTCCAAAGGTATAAGCTTGCCGGATGGGAATAAAATCGGTAGGGTACAAGTTTCAGAGATGGGTTTCGTTGTTAACGAACCATCGAAGAGTCAGAGGTTGATCAGAGTAGAAGTCAGAACGGTCGGAATAGAATTCAAATATATGAATTTAGTATCAATAAAATTGTCTGTAGAGCCAGAATCGAGGAGAGTATCAAAAGAAATCAGAATGTGAGTTTTATCAGAAAGTACATGGATAGATAAATTGATCATAAATGACTTGGAGTGTAACGAAAGAGCGGACGCATTGAGAACAACTTCCCCACTGCTGGTACGGACCGGGTCAACACAACTCTCGCTTCGTACCGGGGTACAAGAGTTGTGGACTATTTTCCTGATCCTACCGTCGAGGCAGACATCGGAGTCGTTGAGGAAGCGGACTCTTGCGTGGGGTTTGCTTGCGCAGCTCTAACCTTAGCTTCCCGAGCCCTACGCAGATTACAGTCAGCAAGTAGGTGCTTATTCGAGCCGCAGAAGTTGCACAATCCGAATTTTCGTTGACGTTCCTTCTCCGCAGGTGTGATCTTACCATCCGCGCCCAATCAATTAGCGTAGGCGGGTTTTTGTTGGTTCGAGCCATTGTTCGGAGTGTTTGGCTTGGAGTTCGATGTCAAAGACTGTGGTGTCGAACTCTTACCTTGCGGTTTGGAGGATGTCGATGTTGTCGAAGTCGAGGTGGATGGTGTGGCGGGGTTGTCGGATTTCTTCTGTTGAGTCTTCGTCTGCCCTCCAGAGTTCCTATTCGCCTCACGCTTCTTTTCCTCCTC
>MU793723.1:0-11886 GCA_027886325.1 Lentinula aff. detonsa | reverse complement strand
CGGAAGTAGAGATAACGAGTGTGGATAGGAAGACAGTGGACTAATGGGGAGAGGAAGGCGGTATGGTGTATAGCCTGTCCGAAGGAGGGACGACGAGATGAGGAGGATAGGTGGATGAGTATCACGGAAACAGATTTCCTGATCCATATCATCGGTGCGTCGCATTGATGACGGACTTGATCATGTACGGTTGACTGCATCGGTACGAAGCGTTACGCGTGATGCGTACGACCAATGCGCATGATCGTAACAGGTATTGAGTTGAGTATGCAGTAGAATGAAGAAAGCAATGAAGAGTACAGTTGAAACATTGTGTTAAGTTTAGTGATAGAACACTCTCTAATTGTCAATAGTAGTGTTAGAACACTCCCCAATCGTTCATTGTAGTGCTACAACAGTTATTAGATAGTTACAGTACTTATAACAGTAGTTAGCACTTCTTTCTTTCATTTCTCCTTCACTTTACATGTTACACACTTACTTTTAGCATAGGCGCACTATTGTGGACACCCTTTTTCACGCCTCATGCGTTTTGCGTATATACAGTACCAAACAAACCCCTATTCCTACTACAGAAGAAAGGAATCAAAACATCATTCACTTTCTTGTATTTGTTGGAGTACTGTTAGCATCTACAAGGTCCCTAGTACAACACTACCCTTGTAATCAACAGTGCATAGCAACAGCATTACTGTCCGGGAGTATACACTGTTGTCTGACAGCCTATTTGCTGCAATAGTGTGTGCAACATCAACTGTGCCAGGTTGACCTTCAACACATTGGAATATTGAAATTAGAGTGGGCCGTGGCTTCAAGCTTACAAGGCCCTGGCCTCTTGATCATTTGATCTCACAGCAAAAACTTTTTGTGGTACCTCCAGCATCAAAAACTCCAAAACTCAAACACACTACAACACTATGTCTTCTCCCAAACCCAACGAGACCTCAGCTCATCCCAAAACACCTGCGCATGACAGTCATGCTACTCACCAGCCATATGTCAGCGCACAACCCCATATGGCTACTTTTTTCCTCCTCCAGGACTACCTCATCCACAACAGCAAGTAGGGCATCCTGTAATGCCAGGTGGACCTGGAAGTGGAGCTGTGAGTATAGTGAACTTGGATAAAGTAATTTTTTACTCATCTTTTTTTTTAAGCTTTTGAATCACTTTGGAAGTGCTACTCCTGCACTAGTCCATGGCTAACTAATGGATCTAAAATCTGTCCCTACCCGTCTGTTGAAGGTCAACCTGGCACAGTTGATGTTGCACATACTATTGCAGCAAGTAGGCTGTCAGACAACAGTGTGTACTCCCAGACAGTAATGCTGTTGTTATGCACTGTTAATTACAAAGGTAGTGTTGTACTAGTGACCTTGTAGATGCTAACAGTACTCCAACAAACACATAAAATGAATATTGATTTGATTCCTTCTTTCTACAGTAGGAATAGGGGTTTATTTGGTACTGTATATATGCAAAATGCATGAGGCTTGAAAAAGAGTGTCCACAATTGTGTGCCTATGCTAAAAGTAAGTTTGTAACATGTAAACTGAAGGAGAAATGAAAGAAAGAAGTTCTAACTACTGTTATAAGTACTGTAACTATCTAATAACTGTTGTAGCACTATAATGAACAATTGGGGAGTGTTCTAACACTACTATTAACAATTAGAGAGAGAGTGATCTATCACTAAACTTAACACATTTTGGATCCAAACCTCTTGGCAATGCCAGCCTGGATGTCCTCCTTTGCATTGTTAGTGAAGGAATTGCAGGACAATTTTGGTATGTACAATGCTCAGAGTGAAGCCGAAGACAAACTTGGGAGGTTGCAGATGAAGGGATCCAGCAATGTGCAGTATTACAACATCCGCTTCAACACTCTCGTGGTGTCTACAAACTGAGACTTGCAAACCCTTAAATGGGCATATCAATGCGGCTTGGCAAGCCACATAAAAGACAAAATGGCCCGTCTACCAGAGCCCACTACTCTCGCGGACTACCAGAATGAAGTCCTTCACATGGACAACCAGTACTGGAGATGGGAAGAAAAGCGGAAACATGAAAATGCCCATTCCTCAGTTGCAACTTCATTCTCAATCATTCTCAAAGGTGCCGACTACCTTCTCAAAGAACCTGCCAAGTTCTTCACCATCACCTTCCTCCGCAGCTTTCTCAACAAAAGGATCAGGAAAACAAGGTAAGCCTAGTGGGGGCAATCCCTTGTCTTCATCAACAAGCTCAGCATCAACTCAATTGTCAATTGCTGCCAACCTAGGATTGGACAGCAAACTCCTCCCGAGCGAGGCGGAGCATTGGAAGAAACTAGGACTTTGTGGTTTCTGTGGCAGTAAGCATAGGTTTGAAGATTGCGAGTGGAAGAAGGCTCGTGAGACTCAAGGCCAAGCTGCAGAGACGGCTTCCATGGACTCAGAAAACTAATCAGCAACTCCTGTACCCCGGTACTGTTAGGAGTATGCAAGTCGAGTGGACCTTTGATACTGCTATTGACAATATCCTCGCTATGCTGTGCGGTCCGTGTTAAGTTCATTCGAGATTGAGATAGTATCAACTGAAGATCAACAGGGTCAAACGAGGTTGTAGGGAGATAGTAGGTTGAGGATGATATTAGAGTCGTACCAATTCGATATTAAAACTAAGGTGTCTGCCTACTACCACATATCTAATATACAAAGTCTGCTATCTCCAGTGTCACTACAGAGTATCCTAAAGTAGTTACAACAAATTGAGAGTAGAGATAACAAGTGCAGATAGGAAGGTAGTGGACTAGGGAAAGGGAATGTGGTATGGTACATAGCTGTCATAAGGGAGTGGTGATGGGATAAGGAGGATAGGTGGATAAGTATCACAGAAGCAACTACTATGATCTGTATCATTGATATGTCACATCGATGGTAGCATCAATGATGGTGTGTTTGGTGCAAGGTGTTCCGTTCAATGAGTAGCGTGAGTTTGATACGAAGTGTTCCATGTGATGTGTATGACCGGTGTGCATGATCATAACAGTATCCCCCAATTAGGCTTTCGCCCTCGAAAGCCATACCTGAGTATTCCAATCCTAAGTCGAAAGAGTCTGAAGGTATTGAAAAAGTGTCATGTCATGAGAGTTCAGTCAGGTGATGTTGGTTTTCAAATCGTCACATGTGATTACATCAGCTAGTGCATATAAGAAGCCCTGGGAAAGTTGAACTTCAACACTTGTTTCTTTCTCATGTCTCCCACACCATCCCCTACTTGTCCAGAACATTCACCAACCCCGGTCCACGATGAGGAGGAATCGGAGCTTCAAGCATTCCTTGCGGCTGCAAAGCGCGAGGCTCAAGAAAAATGGGAGAAGTTGCAGGCGGCAAGAACTTGGGTTTGGTAGAGAAGGTTGTAGAGGGGAAGGAATTTATTGAAGTGAAGGAAGTCGTTGAGAAGGAGGCGGATGATAGCATTTACATCAAATGGGAGGTTGTTCCCAAGGTGGAGTCTAAACCTCAGAAGGTGATCACCAAAATGGTAGCGGAAATGCCTCGCACTCGCGGGATGATTCCGGTAGGTTTTTCTTCCAACACTCTTGGGGTTCAGTGACCAATATACAATGACAGCAAGCCATCAGGAGCACCCCAAAACAGGCAACTTTTTCTCATCTGCCAAGTGAAAGCTTTCCTCGAGACACTCCTTGTCCTAAAAGGTTGAATATTGAGCCATTTTCTTCCTCTTATGCACAATGAAACTGTAGGATGTATGGTTGCCAGTCTGAAATTATATCTCTGTACAATTATCGAACTGATCAAGAATTCTGGAGCTGGAATGTGTTTGCGATCTGCTTGGTCCTTGTATTTTTTCTGTGCATTAACAATTCCGTCACGGAGGAATGAATGAAGCTCATTGAGATTTGTTGAAGGTCAACCTGGCACAGTTGATGTTGCACACACTATTGCAGCAAATAGGCTGTCAGACAACAGTGTGTACTCCTGGACAGTAATGCTGTTGCTATGCACTGTTGATTACAAGGGTAGTGTTGTACTAGGGACCTTGTAGATGCTAACAGTACTCCAACAAACACAAGAAAGTGAATGATGTTTTGATTCCTTTCTTCTGTAGTAGGAATAGGGGTTTGTTTGGTACTGTATATACGCAAAATGCATGAGGCATGAAAAAGGGTGTCCACAATTGTGCGCCTATGCTAAAAGTAAGTGTGTAACATGTAAACTGAAGGAGAAATGAAAGAAAGAAGTGCCAACTACTGTTATAAGTACTGTAACTATCCAATAACTATTGTAGCACTACAATGAACAATTGGGGAGTGTTCTAACACTACTATTGACAATTAGAAAGTGTTCTATCACTAAACTTATGTTGAAGGTCAACCTGGCACAGTTGATGTTGCACACACTATTGCAGCAAATAGGCTGTCAGACAACAGTGTGTACTCCCGGACAGTAATGCTGTTGCTATGCACTGTTAATTACAAGGGTAGTGTTGTACTAGTGACCTTGTAGATGCTAACAGTACTCCAACAAACACAGAAAGTGAATATTGATTTGATTCCTTCTTTCTCCAGTAGGAATAGGGGTTTGTTTGGTACTGTATATACGCAAAATGCATGAGGCGTGAAAAGGGGTGTCCACAATTGTGTGCCTATGCTAAAAGTAAGTGTGTAACATGTAAACTGAAGGAGAAATGAAAGAAAGAAGTGCTAACTACTGTTATAACTACTGTTGAAACCCAGTCAATCAATGGATTGTAGCAGGCCAAAAAACTGTATCCTAAAACAGCTTTATGTTACGACCATGGCAAGTTCAACTCCCGCGGCCCCAACAATCATTTTCCCAGTATTTGACTTCATTACTTTCCTCCGTTGCGGAGCTTACCTCCGCGATCTTTTACACTTCACTTTTATATCCCTCACACCTTAACCGATTCTTTATATATCCTTTTATATCATTCCCTTTATACTTACCCCTGTTATTCTCCACATGTTTGACCATACTATTCTAGGATACTATTGCTTAGCAACCCTTAGGTAGTGATTACAGTATAAAGCTACGAGAGTAGAATAGTTGGTCCTTAGTTTAAATATCGACTTTGATAGCGCACTTTGACAGTGTAAATAGAGTTCAATCTCAACCTCACCCTAAGTACGTGATCGGAATTACCCTCACCTTTGCTTTCAGACAGCGGCGTGTCGGGAACACTATTAATAGTAGCATTAATGTCTGACTACCTCTCCGTAGGTTCGACAAACCCTCACTGGGATTTATCTCAGTGTTTGATCTTTTATCCCGCGGACTTATAGTCCACAATCCAACACTTATCCCTATGACTGTGCATGATCATAACAGTTTACAAGATGAATCAAGTGAAGTTACATAAAATTTAAGTGGAAGCAGCTCATTGGATGGAAACTGGACGTGTAAGGTCGTGGTTTGCAAAATGGGTTTAGAAGATAATGAACCATCAAACAAACAAAGATTGATAGGAGAAATAGATGAAGTAGGAATAGAGTTTGATTGTACGTAATGTGAATCAATAAAACAATCAGTGGAACCAGAATCTAATAAAGTTGGAAAATTTAAAGTAGTAAAAGATTTCGGATCCTCGTCAAGAGGAATTTCTGTAATGACATCAATAATTAAGGAATGTTTGTTAGGTGAAAGAGTGGAAGCATTGAGATAGGTCTCCTTAATGGTACGAACTAGATCAACACAACTCTCGCTTCATACCAGAGTACAAGGGTTGCGGACTATTTTTTCGCACCCTCGGATGGTTGGTCTGACAGATCCATAGCCACTACTTCCATAGCGCAGCCTTTAGCATCTCTGGCCTTACACTTGTTACAATCTTCAAACTTATGCTTCCCACCACAGAAAGCACACAGATTGTACTTCTTCCTTCTTTCCTTCTCCTCAGGCGTGACCTTTCCATCAGGTCCAAACTTGCTGCTATCTGTTGATTTTTGCTGATCAGGTCCTCCAGATTTGTTGTTATGATTGAATTTAGGTCCATTGGAGTTGGGTTTATTGAAGGAAGGTGTGGAGATGTTAGTGTTGGTAGGGAAAGGATTGGAGGATCCTTTTGTTAAGTTTAGTGATAGAACACTCTCTAATCATCAATAGTAGTGTTAGAACACTCCCCAATTGTTCATTGTAGTGCTACAACAGTTAGTAGATAGTTACAGTACTTATAACAGTAGTTAGCACTTCTTTCTTTCATTTCTCCTTCAGTTTACATATTACACACTTACTTTTAGCATAGGCACACTATTGTGGACACCCTTTTTCACGCCTCATGCGTTTTGCATATATAAAGTACCAAACAAACCCCTATTCCTACTACAGAAGAAAGGAATCAAATCAATATTCACTTTCTGTGTTTGTTGGAGTACCGTTAGCATCTATAAGGTCACTAGTACAACACTACCCTTGTAATTAACAGTGCATAGCAACAGCATTACTGTCCGGGAGTACACACTGCTGTCTGACAGCCTATTTGCTGCAACAGTGTGTGCAACATCAACTGTGCCAGGTTGACCTTCAACACCTTTCCTGGCCAAGAATTTACCACTATTGTTATTACCTCCACTGCTTTTTGTGGATTCTCTTTTCTTTTCCAATTCCCTTTGCCAATAACAATTGTCAATCTCCAGAACAATCTCTCGATATTCCTCAAGAGTTTTTGGTTTTTGCACCCGAGCCATTTTGTCCTTAAGGTGAGGTGCGACACATTTTTCGTACGCCCATTGGAGCGCATTCGAGTCCCATCTGGTGAGCGAAGCAAGGCTGTTGAAGGTGTTGTTGTATTTTCGGATGGTATCCGAATCCTTCATCACTATGTTACCTATTTTACCTTCCTTCTGCTTCACTCTGCATATCATACACCCCAAACTGCTTCTGCAACTCTCGGATGAGTGCAGAAAACAAATAGGTCCACTCAGGCATATTAAGTAAGTCCGGATCCAGAATATCTGGTTTGAACCACTGCCTGGCAGTACCTGAAAGGTAAGAAAGGGTGTAGTTGACCTTCTTCGTCTCCATGAAATACTTTGGTTGATCATTGAAGACTAATGTGAGTGAAACAAGAAAGCTTTGGAGCTTCCTCAGATCCAATCTGCCAATTACTTCTGCCTCCTTAGGTTTGGTCTTATTGCCAGCATCATCCATGGATTTCATCGCGGACAACACTGTTCCTAAGTTGTTGATGTTACTAGAAAAGTTAGACATAATATTCATGAATTGACTAGAATCGGGTATGGGAAATTCATCATCTCCACTATTCCCTGAATTACCTGGTCCACCAGGTCCACCGGGTCGACCAGGTCCTCCAGGGCCATCGGGTCTGCCGGGTCCACCACCTGGTCCATGTATTGTAGGATCCTCTGGCTGGTCTTCATCAGCTGGAATGTCAGGTTCTTTGTCCTGAACCTGTTCAGTTGGTTCTGGGCCCTGAGTAGGGTTGTTTTGGGAATGTGAGAGATTTTTGAATAATGGAGAGATAGCTCTTCCCTTTCCTTTAGCCGCTTGAGTAGCTGTGGTTGGGGAAGGCGAGGATGGTTGGGGATGTTAAAGTTATGATGACAAATAAAAGTGACCAGACTGGGGATTGAACCCAGGACCACTGGTGAAATCCCAAGATGCTCTAACCACTGAGCTATCTGGTCTTGAGTACAATTAATGAACTCAGAGGTTTGTAGTACTGGAGCCAAGTCACATGTCCCAATTCCTGAGGTCTTACATTTCTGCCTTGCCTCTTGGTCTTACATAATGCCTCCTTGGGACTCTTGGATAGTTACAAACATGTTCCATCAGAGAAGTGTCAGATTGTTTAGATCTAACAGGGAAGATGTCCTTCGGATCCGTCGTCCACCACGAGGTGTCCAAACCTCTACTGGTAAGCCATCTTTAGTGTAAAGTGTTTCTACAGCTAAGTCTGGTAAAGTAATTTCTCCAATAGCTGATAAAGCAGCAGTAGCTGCCAATGGAGCCGAGGGTCTGTAAGCAGTACTACATTGACGACTAGTACCAATGGCAGAGACGGATTCTGAGAACGGTAGGAATGATGCTGTGGTTGTTGCGAAAGGGTTTGCCTCTTGTTCATCATGAATAGATGTATCAGAGATGTTGGTGTTTGAGCATGCACGAGCACGAGTACAATAGGCCATAATAAAATGAGTTGAGCACGACAATAACAAGTAGAAGTTTAAATATACTGTTAGAGTTATGCTGAATACAGCCAAGTGGACCGTCCAATGCGATGCAGTGCAGTGCAGTGTGGAATAATAGTCATGGGATGTTGATACTGTTAGGAGCGTGTGGATCGAGGGGACCTTTGATACCATTATTGACAGTATCCTTGCTATGCCATGTGGTCCATATTGAGTTTGTTTGAGATCGAGATGGTATCGACTGAAGGTTGACGGGGTCAAACAAGGTATAAGAGTGATAGAGGCAAGTGTAGTATGATATTTGGGAGTCGTACCAATTCGATATTAAAGCTAAGGCTTCTACCTACTACCGCAAGTCTTATATACTAAGTTTGCTATCTCCAGTATCACTACAGAATGTCCTAAAGTAGTTACGACGAATCGGGAGTAGAGATAACAAGTGCGGATAGGAAGACAGTGGACTAATGGGGAGAGGAAGGTGGTATGGTGTATAGCCCGTCCGAAGGGGGAGCGATGGGATAAGGAGGATAGATGGATAAGTATCACAGAAGTAGATCACCTGATCCATATCATTGGTGCGTCGCATTGATGATGGACTTGATCATATACAGTTGACTGCGTCAGTGCGAAGCGCTACGCGTAATTGTTATGATCATGCACGGTCGTAGGAGATAAGTTGGATCGCGGACTATAAGTCTGCGGGGTAAAAGACTGAACACCGAGATAAATCCCGGTGAGGGTGGAGTGAACCTACGGAGAGGTAGTCGGACGTTGACGCTACTATTAATAGCGTCCCCGAACACACCGCTGTCCGAAAGCGAGGTTGAGGGTAATTCCGATCGCGGGAGAAACTCACGCGATCGTACTTAGGATGAGGTTGAGAATAACTCTATTTGAGATACACTGTATGAGTGCGCTATCAAAGTCGATATTTAAACTAAGGACCAACTATTCTACTCTCGTAGCTTTATACTGTAGTCACTACCTAAGGGTCGCTAAGCGATAGTATCCTAGAATAGTATGGTCGAACATGTGGAGAATAAAAGGGGAAAGTATAAAGGAAATGATATAAAAGGATATATGAGAAATCGGCTAAGTGTGAGGAATATAAAAGCAAAGTGTAAAAGGATCGCGGAGATAAGCTCCGCGACGGAAGAAAGTAATGAAGTCAAATACCGTAAAATGATCGTCGGGACCGCGGGAGTTGAACTTGGCATGGTCGTAACAGTGCCCCCCCATTAGGATCGAGCCCTCGAGATCCTGAGTAATATGACTAAAAATAGACGTGAATGATCAGAAGCAACGGGGATCAAAATGTAAAAATTGTGATGTGATGTGACAAACGAAGAAGAGTGAAAATTGTAAGTTGAAACGGCCCTTAAGTCGCGAAGCATATAAAGACAGGGCTGTCTCAAAATTTTGATAAGTTCCCTCTCTCCTTGATCACCATGTCCAGCACCTCCAACGACAACGAGACCATCCAACAGTGCCGCGAGGGGATTCTGCAGGCTCAGGCCGCAAGACAACGAGCCCGGGAGGAGGAAATCGCGAGACAGGAGGCGGAATTTGCCGCGGAGATGGAGAGGATCGAGGCAGAGGAGCAAGCCGCGCGAGAGGCGGAGGAGAAGAGGAAAGCTGAAGAACAACGGGTAGCAGAAGAGAAGAGAAAAGCCGAGGAAAAGAGGATTGCCGAAGAACGAAGGATGGAGGAACAACGACGTCATGAAAAGGAGAAAAGTGTAGCTGAGGAGAAAAAGAAGCTGGAGCTGTTGGCAGAAGAGAAGAGAAAAGAGGAACAATGGCTCAACGAAGTGAAACGGAGAGAAGAAGAGGCCGCGGCAGAAGCGGAGGACAATTACGAGCGGAGCACCGCGTATACACGACTTGTAGAGGAAAATAAGAAGGAAAAGGAGAGAGCCGTGAAGGAGTTAGAAAGGCATCGGAAGTCGATCTCGAAACCACCCCATCCCGATGTTCAAGTTTTAGTCCCGACCACCAGCCCGCGACGCAAAACCTTCAAGTCCAAGGCTATAATCTCCGACGAATCGGATGATGAAGTGGTGGAGCAACCGCGGGAGGTAATGCCGAGAGGAGCCAAACGAAAGAGGACGATCAAAATGATCGCGAAGGTGAGTAGCATTTTCCTCGGTGTTTTGATTTCTAACGTTTTCGTTTGTTTTAGGGCGGTGACAATCTCGATCCGGACGTGGAAAAAGGCGACGACACTCCCCTTCATCCCAATCCTTCCCAACCCCGTTCCGCATGTTCTCGCTGTGTGATGATTGGTCGACCTTCCGACTATTGTCCACAGTCGACGCGACGACCGACACAGGCATGTGAAGTTTGCCACCAGCAAAGGCAACGATGTAGCTGGTCTGGTGATAATGCTGCTCGTTGATCGCACAGTAAACGGGTAAAATTGGATGAGGATGATGTTTATGAGGGACCCGCCGCGAGGGTAGGGGAACGGAGGAGGGTTGAAGGGACCGAAGTGGCGGAACAACTAGCGTGGATCGCGGAACAAAACCAGGACTTGGTCAAGCTTCTGCGCCAATCGCTCGTTGTTCAAGAACAAATGTTAGGAATAATGGTTAGAGCAGAAAAAAGAGTAATGGAAGCAATGGAAGAGAGTGAGAAAGGTGAAGATGAAGATGAAGATGGAGAAGGAGAAGAGGATGAGGAAGAAATAGAGAATGAGGAAGAGAGGAGAGCAAAAATCCACGAGGGAAAAAAGTACGTAAGGGAAATAAGTAAGGATCATAGTGGACCAGGTTTCTGAGGGTAACGGAGGTGGAAAGCTGGGACAAGTTCGTCCGCGTGAATTTCGTTCGCGGCGACCCAGGAGAACTCTTTGTCTGTACCTTCGTATCCTGCCCAACGAATGTAGTATCGTAAAGGACATTTTTTGTATCGTCGATCCAATTTCGAGTCCAATACTTCCGCGATGTTGTATTCTTCCTCGCCGTCGACCTCAACAGGAGGCGGCGGGGGTTGAACGCGATCGGGAATGGTGTTTGGTTTGTATGGCTCTAGTTGGGATACATGGAAGACGGGGTGGATACGATTTAGGTAGGACAGAAGTTGGAGTTTGTAGGAAAGAGTACCGACTTGCTCGAGTATGGTGAAAGGTCCGAGGTACTTTTCGGCGAATTTGTCGGTAGGTCGCATTGTCCGGATGTGCTTTTCCAGCACAAAAACCTGTGAATTAATAGGGAATTCGGGGTGAGTAATGCGTTTTCTGTCCGCTTGCTCTTTGTATCGAGCTTGCGCGTTAGTAATTTCGTCTTGGAGGAAGGAATGAAGTTCATCAAGATTAACCGCGAAGTCCATTGCTCGGTCGGAGCGAATGTCAATTTCGGGCCTTACCGTGATGTTTGGGTGATAGCCTTTGTTTGTGAAGAACGGAGATAAACCAGTCGATGCATTAGGAGTGTTGTTGTACGCAAACTCCACGATCGGTAGGAGTTTTGCCCAATCGTCCTGTTGGTATGCACAGTGGATCCGGATGTACTGTTCCAGGGTTTGGTTGACTCATTCGGTTTGTCCATCGGCTTCTGGGTGATATCCTGAGGTGAAATGAAGTTTCATGGAGAGAGCTTCACCGAGAGCGCGGAAGAAAGCAGACACGAATTCTGAACCGCGATCGGATGTTACGTGGTTCGGAACTCCGTGCTTGGAGAAAACGTGATGGACGAATAACTCCGCTAATCCTTC
>MU793722.1:0-11899 GCA_027886325.1 Lentinula aff. detonsa | reverse complement strand
CTATGATAGCAACCTTTGCTGTGAGCGATGTTGTAGTTTCTGGAAATGGTGTAATGAGTAGCTGCAGTGTCACGGAAGTAGGGAGCATGGTGTGCAATCCAGTTGAAGCTTTTTTTGAGCTCATCGCGATAGAGAAGGATTATGTGATGCTTAGTGGGTGTTACTCTAACAGGAGGAAGCCCATAAGGCTTTTTACGAGCAGTCATATTGGCAACGAGTAAAGATATAGTGCATGTGAACAAAAAATCTACATATGGGGTGCTCGTGATGGCTTGCCATCACTGTACCTCCTTCGTCTTTCCCCATTGTCCACCTCCTTTTCCATAGCTCGTCTGTGTTAAGGCCAGCGTTGGCGTAAACACTTTGTTAGTACATACCTACATCGAGACACTGTAGTATGGCTCAACCCATGCTGAGAGGAAAATACTCTCACTAGTATGCCTGACTCCTACCAAGGAGTGTAAATCAGGGCTAGTAGCAGAATATCAAGTTTCGTCCTCAGAAGATTCGATAGTAGGTGTTGGAGTGCAAAGCTTTTATGCAGACGACTCGAAAGACAATGTTGCGCGAGGAGCAAATGTAGACAGTCTTCTGGATTAACACATAAATTGACATGAGCCTCTACCTCTAAGCACCTCTCCCTCCTATCCTGGCATTTTCGTCAAGACCTCAGGACTTTTCACTTCCATACCCACCTCGCTCTCCCTCTCCCGCATTCTCAGATTCAACTGTCCATTTAGGATCCCCTACCCCTACTCCATCATTCACCACCGAACTCGGTTCAGAAATGTCTGACCCAACCAACACATCTATGCATGCCAACACCTCCGCTACTCCTGCCACCTCTAACACCTCTTTCTCCCGAAAAACCATCGTTAAAGAACCCAATGTATTCACAGGAAACACTTCCAAGTTCTGAACATGGCTCCAAACACTCCTTGGGTACATCCATGACCTGAGAAGAACACAACAGGTCAGTAACGACAATGAAGCCATCAATGTGGCAATCTCCTATATTCAAGGAGGTAGAGCTGATGATTGGGCAGAGGTATATACTAGCGACCACCAGGACGAAGTTGCTGGTGATTGGAACATAGACTTTGCCGAATTCCTAGAAGAACTAAAGAGTAGTTTTTCTAACATCTCCCAGAAGAAGGAAGCGATGGATAAGCTGAATCGAATTCAGCAAGGTCGTATGAAGGCCGATGACTTTTTCAAGGAGTTCGAACTCCTGCTAAAGGAAGCAGGGTACGACAAGAAGAGCAAGTATGTTCTTCAGTTGGCTGAAAGAGCAGTCAACTCCAACATCATGAGCGACCTAGTCCGAACAAGGACTGAGGAGTTTGAGAGTTACGACAAGTTAAAGAAACTCGTCACAAGCAATGATTTAATCCGCCGCCGCTACGAAGAGCAGAAGCGTGGATACAACAATATGAGCTGGAGTAACAGCTCACAAGGACAAAGCCATGGACAAGGATCCACGCAACAAGCCTACGGTAGGCAAGAGCCGAAGAAATGGGAAGGCGCGCGAAAGGTGGGACCTCCTCCTATGATAGCAAGATGTGATGGATCTGGAACAATCTTTGGAGGTTCGGGACGACTCATGGACCTGGATCAAGCAAGGATTAATGGCCTTTGCTTTAACTGTGGCGAAAAGGGCCACATCAGTAAGAACTGCCCAAAGAAGAACAAAGCCGCGGTTTGTAGCATAGAACTTATGGATTATAGCAGCGAGAGAATGGACAACGTTAGTAAAGAAACTAATGTAAATAGTGTAGACATAGTGCCAGGGTTACCAGCTGGCATGGACATGAATTCATTCACCGCGTGGGTGAATAGTATGGGTTTTACAAGAGCTCCCCAGTAGATATGGCATGGACATGAATTCATTCACCGCGTGGGTGAATAGTATGGGTTTTACAAGAGCTCCCCAGTAGGTATAGGTCTGGTGGAGCATTCTAAATTGAATACTTCGGATACAGTAGATAGTGGACTCGACTTCACTATAAAATATGATAATGTAGAGAAACACGCATCTACATTTACTAAACCAATAAAAACCGAAGTATATAAAAAACCTATACGCTACGAACCCGGCACAGCTGAATGGACTGCTCAAAGGCTCAAGGAAGGAGAACTTCCAAAAGCCGTTGGACTTTTAAGGACATGGGTACCTTCCTCGCAAATAAGAGAAGCTTCAGAGGAAACTGTTGTAACCGTCCATTGGATGGTTATGGATATGGAGCTTTTAGGCTTCAGATAGCTGTTAGCTTGTATGACTTAGTTCACTCAGTATGAACACGACGAGTCTGTCAATTAACTCAATATGTACGTTTACAGGTGAAAAAGGTCTACCTAACTAATCTAAGTCCATTGTATATAAATGATGAACTATACAGTTCATCGTGAGAATATGATAATCGTAAGATAAGATAAGTGCGTGTGATAAGATAAAGTAAATAGGGGCATAGATGAGGGCCTGTTACACCCTCCCCCGTTAGACTGATCCCAGCAGTCTGACCGTATGACATGAATACAGTTATGTGGATATGTCTATCCAGCCATGTTCATGCCGTCATCCTTGCCATAGTCGATAACGGGGTCCCCTTCGGCATTGAACTGAGCATCGTCCCAGTCGACAATACTTGGTGGTTCACCATCTGGATGCACATCATCGGTGGTGATAGATGCTGTGGATTGTCCCGTAGTCGGGAGCGACAGTTGCTGTGCGATAGGCCTCACATATGTGAGAACCACGCTGTAATCAGCAAATCATCTGGCATTGCCGAGGTTGCCAGACTGTGAACCATTGGTGAAAACATAGTTTTCAACTTCAATGGTAGTGCGAGGCACTCCTTGGAACACATGGTGTGCCAATACATCGTTCACTACATGTACAGATTGATGTTGAATGACTACCCAACGAGTAGTCATGGAGGCAGCGACGCCGTATAGCCACCATAACAGATACAGCGCAAGGTCCTGTAGTTGGACTGTGGTTGTTAGGGCCGTGCTTCCGAGGAGGGAATGAAAGGGCTGATGTTGCCCATGAATGGTCCGAGGGCTTCGAAATACAATCGAAGCAGCCGAAGCTCCGACCGGAGCTCCGTGGGAACGATCGAAATCCGAATGGACCGGATGGTACGGAAGTCACGTAGGAGTGAAGTGAACCTCGATCCGTTTATTAGAACGGATCCTCACTACGCCGAGTGGTTCTGGAAAGGGTTTGGACGAATATGAACAGTAAGGAGACATGATGAGAGAGAGGAATGACTGGGATGGAACCCAAGGCAACCCAAGTCGATATTGAAACTGAGGAATAGTGTACAAGATATCTAATCTTATATACAAGTAATCCTAATTGTTAAATAAAGACAATAAGTGAGAAAGATCCGAAATAATACAATAACGATGTTTTCCAAGAGCGGACAGGCGTGGGAATGCATCGGTCATGATGACCGAGTGTCATGTGATGTATCCGAGGTGGTTCCGAAGTTATCGAGCCATGGAACAGAGTACGAAATCAATCGAGATTTGAGTTGGACTTGGTAGCAAACCCGGAAACGAATCGATTGGTTGTCCGATCGTTCGGATGTTCGATCGGAATGTCCGGATGTTCGGATAGTGACCGATTAGCCCGGAAGTCGATCCGGAATGAATGGTGAAGCGTGGCATGTATATAACAGTGGTGTAACCCCGTATCGCCAGTTCATGTGCGATTTGCCTCACCGTAGGCGGTGAGGTGCGCGAATAGTCTGGCAAAGGACCAGGCCGGAATGTACAATGAGGCAACAACCCCATCGATTGGAGGATCCCATCGTAGCAGCTGGGATGAAGTGCGAGCTTGCACAATAGGAGGTGTACTAACAGATTGGATTCTCCATCTGTTAGTACTCCGTTACCCGTATTGTTGGGTAATAATCGAAATACTGCTAGCATTCCGCGAATGCTGCGTGTATTAGTTGCTGGAGAGTCTTGTATGGACTCAACCAACATCCCATTCAGTCGATCCAAAGCTGGACTACTGAGTATCGAATCCGCCCACTGGAGGATGGAATCGTTTTCCCGACGCCCTTGCCACTGCCAGGGATCCATTATTTCACAGCTGCAAAAGATTAGGCAATATATTATATTTTACCAATTATTTTACAAAATATTTATTCTAAGTAAAATAATAAATTTAGCCTCAGTAAAATATTATGAGATATATTTGATCTTGTGGGGCCTATTTCAGCCGAAAAAGGCGCCGAAAAATGCGTAATTTCACGCGTGATTTATTCCAGATTTTTCCGGATTTTTATGAATTTTTTAACCCAGGATATGTCTTTTCTTTTACTACAGACAAAGACATTGTATAGATGTTGCATTACCAAATATTTGCCATCCGTAAAATATTTCATTTTGCGGGGGGCCGCCCCGCGCCGACCGGACCGGACCGGGCCCCCGTAAAATCTTTCGTTTTACGGATGGCAAATGTATGGTAATGCAGCATCTATACAATGTCTTTGTCATTAGTAAAAGAAAAGACATATCCTGGGTTAAAAAATTCATAAAAATCCGGAAAAATCTGGAATAAATCACGCGTGAAATTACGCATTTTTCGGCGCCTTTTTCGGCTGAAATAGGCCCCACAAGATCAAATATATCTCATAATATTTTATTGAGGCTAAATTTATTATTTTACTTAGAATAAATATTTTGTAAAATAATTGGTAAAATATAATATATTGCCTAATCTTTTGCAGCTGTGAAATAATGGATCCCTGGCAGTGTGCCATACCCTACGCTCAAGTACAGTGGGGAATCGCTCAATGATCGTTCCGTTGGCAAATGTGGGAACGTCTGCCATTACTTCGCCATCCATAGTAGCACTAGTGGATGCAATATTGGATGGTCCTGCCTCATACAAAGAGGCACCCGCTGCGGCATGTCTCGCCTTCTTCTGCAAAGGCTTAGGCTCGAACAGCTTGGGGACAGTATGACCTTGTCGGTTCATCTCTGCTATATACCACTGTGGGACAGTGGTGAATTGGTCAATGACTGCATCATCCACTGCAGAATGTTCAGCTCGTGGTACATGGCGAGCCCGCTTGTGCATGGCAATCATACTGTGCACAGTTTTCCATAACGGACGCCAAGGGTGTACGTTATCGGATTCTTCAAGAGTCTTGATAATTCTTTCGACTTCTTCAACAGAAGTCGGGACTTGGAATGGCAGTTTAGTGACCATTCCACACAGAACGTCGAATTCCTTGTTCTTACTGCTCTTAGAGCGTTTGGGGGGGGGGGGAGAGCGCCCCTCCTCCTTAGCTCATTGAGCGGACACGGCGTCCATCTGCCGCCTGGCTTCCCTATTGACCTTGTTTTGCAATTCCCTTTGTTTCCCTTTCAATCGATTGGGATGAGCATCAGGTTCCGAGTCATCGTCCTCCATGTCTGTGAGGTAATGCTCTAACTGATACGCCTTGTAAGAGTATTGTACCTCCCCTGTGGGTTCGGTGTACAAGTCATCGTAGGAAACGGTCCCTTGTTGAGGGATGGATGTCGGAGCGGAGTCACGTTTCCGTTTGCCTCCTGTGTGAGGAGGCAAAGGTGTCGACACAGAACCTCCCGACAACGAGGTTCCTGCCTGACCGGACATTAGGGGTTGGCCAGACCCCAAAGCCCTGGCATTCTCAAGGATGCTTTGAGAATTCGAGTCCCCTTCCATTGGGGACAGTCGTTGCGACAACGGCAAGGAAGCTCTTGTTGTCATCTGTGCTTCCGTTGTAGTAATCCGATTCTGCAACGGAACTGTAGTCACTTCCTTTCCTTTGCCCTTGTCCAATTTCTTGGCAACGGCTACCGTGGAGGAAGTCTTTGCATCTTGACGATCTCCCTGGTCACGGAGATCGTAGTACTGGGTTTTCCAGTATTGGCGTCTATCATGCGCCTCTTGACAATCGCGGACGATGTCATCAATTTGCACCATGTCTGACTCGTGATGTGCGCGTAGTTCATTACGCTCAATTTCCAGAGCAGTAATTCTATCCTGCAAATTCTGTCGCTCAGTCTCATGAGCTCTCGAAGTTGAGGCCAGTTGCTCTTGTAAGGAGCTTACCACCAACTCTCATCCTTGAGAGTTGGTCGAGGACAATGAGTCTCCTCGTATGTTACCATCTCGTTCGGAAATGATATTGTTGAAGTCGCTCGCTGTTATCAAATGAGCAACGTATCCCATGCACATGGGACAATTGTCGGAGTGTGTTATGATATTCCTGACTGTGATCCTCAATGGTGTGGATGATGGGGACGTGGTTGGCTGTCCCTGAGGTGTCATCATAGGCATGGGGTACCCATACAATGCAATTGGGTTCTGCATCTGTGGGGGGAACGATTGTTGCATGTGTGTGGGTGGATGCAACGAGTGGTATGGGTAGTTTGCGCTTGTCAATGCATAAGAGTTCTGTCCCGTAAATGGCGAACTGAAACTTGGTCCCGCCCCTGGGATTCCGAATTGAGAAGTAGTGTTATTGAAGTTTGGTCCTATATGAGATCCTCCCCCAGACGGTCCTTGAAACCCAGAACTGGGCGTGTTATGAAAAACTGGCACCCCAGTGTTCATGGGTGCTCCAAAAAGCGCATGTTGGTTGGGGGGTAGTTGGGAACCACCCCCAAAAGGTCCTGGAAATCCAGGACCAGTTACGTTATTAAAAGCTGGCATCCCAGCTGTCAAATTTGCTCCCAAGGGAGCATTTTGTGTGTTTGGCGATTCATGAAAATCACCAAACTGTATGGTTGTCGATCTGGAAAGATCGTCAGTGGAGTTGGACTGAATGTCTTGTTGTTGTGACATGGTGGTGCGATGAGAACGACTTAGCGTTGCAAAATTGAACATTTGTCTTCCCATGAAAATTTTCGTAACTCCAATCGGTCCGGCCAACACAATCACGAGACTACGTGATAAATTACATCATCTCATTTGCGTGGCAATTGTCGCCAGTGAGTGACATTTTTTAGTGCTAAGTACCTATCAAGTGCTTGCAGAGCACTACATGTGCTATAGGGCTCTACCGTGATGTCCCCTAGATTCCATAATACATGGAAGAATAATTGTTGGCCCTGCCACTGATGACCGACAAGGTCGTCAACCAGCCATTCGACTTCTACTGGTTCCCCAAAGCCGTATGGTTCCGCCCTCACTCGATTAGGAAACAACACATTGTCGTTAACGATGTGACGGTGCAAAAGTGAAACGTGAAACCTATTGTGTATTCCTCATTTACTGAGTTCGGTGGGTAATCCCAATTGGTACACCGACTTCCCTTCAATCACCTCGATTACAGGGTAAGGCCCGACGAACTTGGGCATCAACTTCCTCACTCGCCCCTTAGGTAGATTGAGGTTGGCTGTAGATAGATATACTAGGTCATTGACCTTGATATTAGGCTCATCCCGTTGATGTTGATTCGACCAGTGGGTCTGAAATATTCTAGACCCTATTATTGCATCGTGTGCTTCCGCCAGGTGTATGAGTGCTTGTTCAGCAAAATGACGCACACCTGGCGCTACCGCAACTTCAGCGGGCAGTTCGCGAATCATGGAAGGCATATACCCTCCATCTAATTCGAATGGTGCGAATCCAGAGGACTTGTTGATGCTCGCGTTGAGGGCGAATTCTGTCATAGGAATCTTCTGTATCCAATCTCGTTGATCGGGTCGCACCCAAGCCCTTGAGACTTGGGCCACGGAGCGGTTTGCACACTCCGTTACTCCATCTGTTTGTGGGTGGTAAGATGTAGACATCAATAATTGCATGCCCAACAGTCTATGTACCTCTCGCCACCATCGCGGGATAAATTTTGGGTCCCTGTCAGAGACAATGGACTTAGGAAGTCCGTGTAGTCGAACCACTTCCTTGAGAAATAACTCGGCCAATACGACCGCCGTGATCGAGGTATGGATGGCTATGAGGTGGGTCCTTGAAGTCATCCTGCAAATTACTACCCATAGGTAGTTATATCCATTGATCTCGGGGAACGGTCCTATAAAATCCATTCCGATGGATTCCCAAGGTCGTTTGGGTATGGGTAAGCTGTGAAGCTTACCAGCAGGTCGCAAATTGGGCCATTTGGATTTTTGGCACACTACGCATGATTTGCAGAAAGCTTCTGTATCCCCGTGAATACGGGGCCACCAATACCATCTCCTAATGTAGTCGGATGTGCGTTGTTCTCCGAAGTGTCCGACCACTTCGTGAGCTTGTTCGAGTACCATGCCTCAAAGGGTCTTTCCCAATCCGCCTAATCCCTCAGGGATGCATACCACTTCTTCGCCAATTCTGTTGTATGCATAAACAATACCATCGATCACTTGGAATCCCTTATGATTGTTAGGGTGCTCTAGTACTTTCCTGAGCATAGAGTCGAGCTTCAACAGCGCTCAAATCTCCGAATCAAATTGAGATTGTACCAATTGACTTGGTTTAGGGGCTTTGCCTTTCAACCGTGACTCAAGGACGGTGGGATTGTAATCTCCATCACTGTCCACTACTTCCTCACAAGGAATTTCTGCATGTTTATTGAGTTCCAGCGCTTCAATATCCCGCGGTTCGTCTGGTTCTCTCAATGCAGCTAGACGGCTTTCCTTAACTTTGTCTACCCTCTGCGCCGGGAGGTCGTCCATCTCCCGATCCAGTTGCACATCAGCGTTGACATATTCGTGTGCCGAATGAGTCTCACCTGGGAGGTCTGACTCATAGTATCGCGATAGTGCATCTGCGATTTTATTAGTGGAGCCTTTGATGTAGCGTATGTCAAAGTCATAACGCGACAGATATTCCATCCATCGTGTTTGTCTACTACTCAAGTGGCATTGAGTCTTAAAGAATGTCAATGCCTCATGGTCCGTCACTATGTGGATGCGGTATCCCATTAGTTTGTCTGACCACTTAAGCAGGGCTTCTAGTATAGCTAGAGTTTCCTGCTCAAATACTCTATAGTTCATCTGAGCTGCAGTGAACTTCTTGGACATAAATCCTGCTGGCCTACATTCCTGCCATGTGGGTCCTTGTCCGTAGTATGCACCTATTCCACTGATGGAGGCGTCACAAATGACCCATATAGGTACTCCTGTGCGTGGGTCGATTGGCTTCAGTACAGGCATTTTGTCAGAAGTAGCCATTCGTTTTATGTGTTGGAAACACATTGCGTGAAACGGTAACCATATAAATGGGACGTTATTCCTACACATTAGCGATAAAGGGCTGGTGTATATGGCGACCATGGGCATGAAACTGGCCAGGTACTGCACCAGTCCTAAAAACTTCTGAACGTCATTGAAGTTTTGTGGCGTCCTCCATTCACGGATTTTCGCCATTTTGTCCATATCAGCATGGATTCCCTGGTCATCGATTCGATGACCCAAGCAGTCAAGAATCAGGGCATATAGCTCACACTTTTCTGCTTTTAAGTAGAATTTCTGTTTGCGCAGTCATTGAAACACTTGTCCTAAGTGTTTTTCATGATCCTCAATGGAATCACTGAAGATGAAAATATCATCTAGATATATGTGTACACACCGTCCTATCATGTCTTGAAAGGTACGGGTCATGATACATTGAAATGTGGCAGGGGCATTACAGTCTCCCTGCATCATGACTTGGCTCACGTAGGTGCCAAATATGGTGGTGAATGCCATCTTTGGTACATCTGCTACCTCATTGCATATTTGTTCATACGCATCCGACATATCGATTTTTGATCGATACTTGTGTCTTGCCACATCTGACCGAATATGGTCTTGGTCAGGGAAGGGAGTGACATCCTTGACCGTGTTATTGTTCCTCTGTCAATAGTCGACAATGGTGCACAGTTTCCCATTCTTCTTGGGAATGCATAGCATAGGGGCTGCTTGGGGGGTGGTAGCGTGTATCCACCATTGAGCTCAATTGTATCTCTCGAGCTTTTCAGATAAGTCTACTTTCAGACTATCAGGGCATCTAGGCATGTAGTAGCTATACCTCTTGTTTTCATCTATAAGTGGTATCTTATGATTGATCTCCCTGAGTGGGGGCAACGTTTCAGGAACCCCTTGTAGCATGTCCTTATTACGCTCAATCCATTCGGCGCGAAGCTTGGGAATGTCATTCTCCGAATATGGTGGATTTTTATCAGTCATGGCCTTCATGGCTTCCTGATCAGGTTCCATTTCGAGTTCCTCGAATGGAATGTACCTCAATTCAGCCTCTCTAGCTCGAAATTGATGTCGTCGTCTGGATAGTGTCCCAGATTGACTTTTCTTTCGAAGACCCTTTCGGTTCTTTGAAGTCGATATCTGACTTTGTCTTCGGTGACTATGTATAATACATAGTCTATCTGCTGGATTCAGCTTTTGGGCTTCCTCTGTTACTTCATATTCCTCCTCTGATGAGGAAGTATAATCACCGCTGGATGATTCCAGCTCTCGCGTCGCAATATTGGGGTTAGGTGTACCACCCTCTCCCACTCAATGTGATCCTGGGGAAACATCGAATCGCCTCGAGAATTCCTGGACATACTCCACGCGATCGTCAAGGAATTCCGGTTGGATATTAGTGTCGACATCTGGTTCAGCCAGACGAATTACCACTGGGGAATCAAGTGGTAGTGCTCGTTTGATACGAGCTAGTTCCTCTCTAATATCAGAGGGGTCCACTATTTCTTCGATTATAGTAGTGGTCAAAGAGGGCTTTTCTCTCTCAGCCTTCTCATTTTCCTCTCTGAGGGCTCTGAGTCACATAGTTGACTTTGTCGGATATGGATTGTCCGTCCTTTTTACTTTGTCATCACGTTTGGCGTGTCTCATGGCCACTCTACGTTGAAATTCCACTGCATCTTCGGCGGAAGTCATAGCACTAATTTTGTGCCCATTGACGTTAATTATGTCATTCTTGAAATCAAGAATGACTCTGTGTTTCCTCATCCAGTACATCCCAATTATGGTGTCATACTGGTCAAGGTTCACTATGTCCCAGTATGTGGGGATTTTGGTTTCGCCAATTGTGACTTCGGCGTACGTGCCATAATTGAACTTAGCACGGCTACCTACAGTCCCCAGCTGGAGACTATGCTGATGTTTCAATTCGTAAACCTTGTGTTTCGTCACTTGGGTGAACATAGGTGTGAGGGCTTCTAATGAGCTCCCCGAATCAAACATCACAAGCGCTGTATTGTCCCCTATCCTCAATAGGCAGGAAATCATACGGCGTTCTTCAGGGCCACCTCTGATTGGGCGGTCGATTTTCGTTGACGATCGTCGTAGAGCGATGTCAGTCATGGTAGCTGGACGTTCCTGATGGCTACCTATCGCCTGCAGTCTACCTGCGGCGACATCAATAGTTTCGACTGATGGAGTCCCTTCATTGTCCTCCAATTTGTCAAGATCCTCCTGGATCACATTGTGTCCTTCTATGGACACGATTCTGGTATCCATCTGTGGGCGACTATGTACTTGATCCCTAGGATCATACATGCCAGACATACGCTGGTTGAATGCCATATGTGTATCATCCTCGTCAAATTGATACATCGCCTCCAGATAGTCCTTGTACTGTTCGAGTACGTATTCCCCGTCTGAATCAGGGATCAACTCCGTATCATTGTCAGTGTTATGATCATGCACGGTCGTAGGGAATAAGTTGAATCGCGGACTATAAGTCCGCGGGGTAAAAGACCGAACACCGAGATAAATCCCGGTGAGGGTTGGTGAACCTACGGAGAGGTCGTCGGACGTTGACGCTACTATTAATAGTGTCCCCGACACGCCGCTGTCCGAAAGCAAAGTTTAGGGTAATTCCGATCGCGGGAGAAACTCACGTGATCGTACTTAGGATGAGGTTTGAGATTAACTCTATTTGATACACTATCGAAGTGCGCTATCA
>MU793721.1:0-11913 GCA_027886325.1 Lentinula aff. detonsa | reverse complement strand
CATACTTCCGAGGACCGTGTAGCCCTTTCGAGTACATCCTTGTGTCACAGCCACCGTTCCCACACTCGGAACTTCGTCCGGAGCCTCCGGAACCTTGATCATAATCCTTTCCGGTTGCACTGCCTTAACACCTCTGTCATTTTCACTCCCCATGGAGTTACTTCTTTGTCATCCTCTACCCCCGCATCTTCCAATTTGGCAGAAATCACCGATTTTGACTCGCAGTCTTTGTGTCTGGATCCCAAGGGTTGCGATGGAACCATTATCTCAACTCGACATATTGCAGCAAATGTTTCATACCATTATGCAAGATCTTGAAGGCTCGATCCTAATGGGGGGGCACTGTTACGGCCATGCAAAGTCCAACCCCCGCGGCCCCGACAATCATTTTCCGGTATTTGACTTCATTATCTTCTTCCATCGCAGAGCTTATCTCTGCGAGCATTTCACACTTTGTTTATTATATCCCTCACTGTTATGATCATGCATGGTCGTAGGGGATAAGGTTGGATCACGGACTATAATTCCATGGGGTAAAAGACTGAACACTGAGATAAGTCTCGGTGAGGGTTGGTTGATCCTACGGAGAGGTAGTCGGACGTTGACACTACTATTGATAGCATCCCCGGCATGCCGCTGTCCAAAAGCGAAGGTGAGGGTGATTCTGATTGTGGGAGAAACTCACGCAATTGTACTTAGGGTGAGGTTTTGAGAATGAACACTAATTGAAAGTATACACTGTCAAAGTGCACTATCAAAGTCAATATTTAAACTAAGGACCCACTATTCTACTCTCGTAGCTTTATACTGTAATCACTACCTAAGGGTCACTAAGTGATGGTATCCTAGAATAGTATGGTTGGACATGAGGAGAATAAAAGGGGAAAGTATAAAGGAAATGATATAAAAGGATAAATGATGAGTCAGTTAACTTGTGAGGGATATAATAAGTAAAGTGCAAAAGGTCGTGGGAGTGATCTCCGCAATGGAGGAAAGTAATGAAGTCAAATACCGGGGCAAATGATCATCGGGGCCATGGGAGTTTAACTTGGCATGGTCGTAACACTCACATTAACCAATTTCTTATATATCCTTTTATATCTTTCCCTTTGTCTTTTCTCCTTATATTCTCCTCATGTTCAACCATACTATTCTAGGATAACTATTACTATGCAACCCTTAGGTAGTGATTACAGTATAAAGCTACAAGAGTAGAATAGTGGGTCTTTTAGTTTAAATATCGACTTTGATAGCACACTTTGATAGTGTAGTGATCTCAAATAGATTTCACTCTCATCCTCACCTAAGTACGATTGCGTGAGTTTTCCCACAATGAGAATTACCCTCACCTTTCCTTTCGGACAGCGGAGTGTTGGGGATGCTATTAATAGTAGCGTCAATGTCCGACTACCTCCCATAGGACTGACCAACCCTCACCGGGACTTATCTCGGTGCTCGGTCTTTACCCCGTGGACTTATAGTCCGCGATCCAACCTTTTTCCCTACAACCCATGCATGATCATCATAACAGTTATGAACATGATCCCTTTGTCCACAAGTTAATCAATGGTGGGTTGTTAGTTCCGGGTGTTTCATGTCATGATGGCCTCTGGTATGTGGATGATTGTCTGTATGTTCCTGCCTTTGGTTCTCTCCACAAGGACCTTTACCATCTTGCTCACAACACTTGTGGTCATTTTGGTGGAGACAAATCTTATGCCTTGCTTGCCAGCTCTTACTACTGGCCTAATCTCAAGCAATATTTGGTCCGCTTTTACATCCCTGGCTGTGAAGAGTGTCAGTGTAACAAAGGACACACTTCAAGAAATCCTAAAGGTCCCCTACACCCCTTGCCCATACCTGATTCCCATTGTGACAGTGTCACGATTGATTTTATTGGCCCGCTCCCTGTTGATGAAGGCTTCAACTGTATTGTCACAATGACTGATCACCTTAACTCTGACTTGAAAATCATTCCAACATTGCTAGATATTTCTGCCCGGGAATTTGCTAAACTTTTCTTCGATGCGTGGTACTGTGATAATGGTCTCCCCTTGGATATCATGTCCGATCGTGACACTGTCATGATCTGGCAAGCTTTTTGTTTCCAAGTTTTGGGAAGAACTGCATGTACTCTCTGGTGTCAAGCTGAAAATGTCTTCCTTGTTTTACCCAGAAACCAATGGTTTGTTCCAAACATTTGCCAAAACCGCTTATTACGTCCTGGAATTTATGGTGGGCAATCTACATTCAACTCCAGAATAAAATGAGCTCACCTCGGAGCAGCTCAAATAACCAACGCTTTCCCAAATACATACCATCCATCAATGGTCTGCATGAAGTTGCACTTGACATTTACAGAGCTGTTACTACTGCTGCTGTAGCAGCAACAGCAGCAAAAGCAGCAATCTTTTTTCGGTCTCGATGCTTTCTGCTGGCTATTACAGACTTGTCAGAGTGCAAACATACCATGGCAGGAGAAGGGAGAAGACGTGGAGATGTCTATCGATGTTTTTTTTTTTTCCTTATCACACATCTATCACAAAATTGATTACAAATATTCTTATCACATTATTTATCTATTGGCACTATCGTATCGTGGTTACAGAACAGGCCTAAATATTCTCTACAAACTCATACTTCAATTTGAGCTGCAGGTTGTCACACGGCAATTAATAAAAAAATCCTTCGAGCAGTAATAGCTGCTGAAATACATTGATTATCCTTATAAAGCTAATCTAAGTATCACGTGACTACCGATAAGCCATATAAATATAGAAGTCACGTGACTTTCAGCAGCTATTTCCGCTCGACGGATTTTTTACTCATCCCGGTGTGTGTATTCGGTTTCGACATGTTCCTGATGATTTTTGTGGAATCACGCTCAGCTTCTCAGAAGTTTTGATGTACCATTTGCTTTCCTCTTGTGAAAATTCTATTTTGAGTGGCCAGAACTATGAAATAGTAATAGAGTATTGTGTACAAAAATTGCTTAAGGCAGAGAATGTCTTAGGCCCTTGATATCGTGCATTTTGCAAAAAGTGAAAGATCCCTCTCGGTGAAAGATCCCGATCAACCATAGTATCCTGAGGACTGGGAATAGGATTATCAGATACTTATAACAAAGACGCGGAAGCGTGACGTCATCTTATTCTGCTCTCGTACGATGTTCAAATTATCTGCAAACGGAGCCAAAATAGCATACAACGGTGAGCCTCTTCATGGTACCACTGTGTGGACTACCTCAGAACCCCAACAGCGTGTCGGAAATGGTTCACGATTGTCAGTATGATGATTGGCCCGGTGCTTTTTGTCATAAATGCTCCCTTCGGACGTTTCGCCCTCAATGGAAAGAGCATTTTCTTATTGGACGGTACGTGCTGAAAATCTCGTACTAGAACGTCGCTCTAAGGACTGAATAGGGAGAAAGTCATGGATAGTAATGGAACTAGTGTCCCCTCTTATGTTCATTGACACCTTCCTGAACTCCCCACTCTCGCGCGGCGAACCTGTGTCATTTGAACCATCTCTCGCTCAGTATGTTCTAGCAGGGGCGTACCTGACTCATTACCTCAATCGCGCCATTGTTTCGCCTCTTCGTACGCCATCACGCTCCAAATCCCACATCATAGTTCCTCTCGCCGGGGTTCTATTCAATACATTGAATGGATTCTTAATGGGAACATATCTTTCTTCGCCCGCTGCCTTTGCATATCTCTCTTGCTCTCGACCGACATTCTTTGTCGGACTGAGTATCTGGGCCATTGGATTTGCAGGAAATCTCATCCACGATGAGATTCTCTTGAATATCCGTCGCAAGGCCAGTTCCAAACCTGATGGCAAGGCGACCAGAAGCAGCGGCAAAACGACAGAAAACGAGGACGAGAACATTCCAGAACATTATGCTATTCCTTACGGAATGCTCTACAAGTATATATCATATCCAAATTACTTCTGCGAATGGATAGAGTGGTTTGGATACGCTCTTGCGGCATCTCCCTTTCCGTTCGACACTTCATCGCTTGGTTATGCTGTTAGAGCTTTACGGTCACCATCTATCATCTTCGAGTCATCTTCTGTCTTCGCGCCAAGGCTTACACCTCCCTGGATTTTTCTTCTCAACGAAATTGTTCTCATGCTACCGCGTGCATACAAAGGGCATCGGTGGTACCAAGAAAGGTTCCGTGACTCGTACCCGAAAGAAAGGAAGGTCATCGTGCCGTTTGTATGGTAGGCTAGAGACTAACACGATCTTTCGTTGGCTGTTTCCGACTGTTCCAAAATGCTGTTCTCGTGATGATCTTGTCAGGAGAGAAGTCGCTTTGATTGATCATCTTTTTGAAGTTTTCGTCGCATCGTGTTCTCATAAAATCAGCAGATGTGTCCTTCTTGTCCTTCAATCCCTGCCTTGCTAAAACGTATTTGCGTACTGTTTCTCAGTCCGTTTATTCATTCCAATCGAAACAGGTGGTTACAGGGAGTTGACTGTTATATCAAACATAAATACATACCCCGGTTTTAGTATTCCACAGTCACCTCCAGACCGGCTCGCAAACAACCTGCGGCTTGCGTATCACGACCTCAGCACCGCCGGTACGGATTTCATTTGGAATTCGAATGTTCACCTCGGATCACTTCTACCGGGTGAAGATTTATTTTCGGAATCGATACGAGGCTAGTAGACGACTAGTAAGAGCTGCTCTGAAAAGACTAAGAGCAAGTCCAAATCTTCGTTGGTTACCAGGGGCTAGATCCCTGTTAGTCCAATTGAGCGATGGTACAGCGGAAACCTGACATATGCGGTTCGAATTCCTTCCATCAAATATCCGGTAAGGCCTTGGCTTCGGATGATTTTTGTCTCCGTTGTGTCGTTGTAGTTGTACATCCAGGTGAGGATCAGCGACAAATGACTTTTTGCAGGTACGTATATATATGATGATACGTGAAGCTGACTGGTGATCTTCTACCCATTCCGTTTACTAATTGGCGGGAGCAGAGGCAACTTGAAGCCACTACATATAACCAATGGATCACTGATCTTTCCAATATCCCACTAGCGCTTGAGTTGCGACTGTCGCGGAGAAGCTAGGAAGGACATACTTAAATATAGGTAGGTCCTCCGAACTGTCAATAGGACTGATTTGAGGTTTTTGTCATTGATCCATCAATTGTTTTAAACCTGGTTATGAACTCACGGTGAAGCGCGTGATTGTCCCCAGGAACATACCGAACTCCTCAAGTTACACAATCTTGCAGATCACCTGTCAGGCGTTAGTGAACTTCCCCACCAACCATCTATTTGACAACCTAAATACCTTCACTTTTGCATTTGTTGTTTCGTTTCTTCATCTGCTACAAGCAACATACCAGCTGTTGGTTTGTTTTCTTTCTGTTCTTGGCATTTCCTGTCTGCTGAACGTGGCGCTTTCTTGTGTAGTTCAGTCATTGCCCGATCCCCGAACGCATATCAGTAAATCATGCCCATTGGAGAAGACGACGTCATGTTCGAGGAATCATGGACCTCCCCGACCGTACTGCTTGACAATGCGACAACGATCACTGAGAAAGATTTCAATGACAAGGCCAGTAATGTCGTCGTTAGTCCTGCAAAACTCCAGTGTCCGATATGTTGCCGCTTTTGCCCCGCTCGAGATTTTGGTCAATGCATTGGAGCGCCTATATCTGAATTTCCTCTTCTCAAAGGTCAGAGCGGGACGACGACCAGGAAACGAAAACGGACAGAGACCCGGACTGCACATGAGGTTGTACTTGCTCCCTGTCACGACTGCCTAGATAGCCTTGGAGAGGAGGAAGGTGCGACATGGGGTAGATGCGATAATCCAAAATGCTGGTCTAGAACAGAAGACTCGCTGAGAGTCTCTACAATCAAGGCGACAGGGACGTTCTCGGGAGACGATTTCTTTTTTGGAGGGTCAATATCCAGACCTACTCTATCATTCAATCCTGGCATCCCTCGCCAGACAGACTCTGCCGATACTAACAAGCGGAGACTGGGTCTGGTTTGTCCAAAATGTTCACCTGAAGGTGGACTCGGCTGTTCGCACAAATGGATTTGTGATATGTGTGCATTCTGGGACAAGCGCCCATTGGTCTGGGAGTGTCCCGGATGCTTAAACGATTATTGCGATGAATGCGAGGAGGTGTGCTTTGGAGGTTTTGAGGAAGAGGAACGATGTTTTGAGTGTGGAAAGAGGGATCTGTGTAGGAGATGTAGGGAGAGCTTGTCAAGTACACCCTCCGGCGATAGTGGTTTTCACAACGATTTGACCACGCAACTCTTTTCCTGGAGATGTCGTTTGTGCAGGTTTCCTGTTTGTTCGGGTTGTTTTCCTATGGCCCTTGCAAACGGGAGGATTGACTCGTGTAGGAATTGTTGCTCGCATCTGTGCGGACTGTGTCGAAGCCTCTTGGCTTGTCAGAGATGCGGAGGAGAGATGTGTCAGCTCTGTTTAGGCGAGTCGTTAGCGATGCTTTGCCGCAAATGTGAACATGGTAGCTAGTGAGGCCCTCGTCTTATTCCTTACCGCCTGATATTCCTGACAAAAATTGTAGATTATAAACACAAAATTCGTTTCACAAAGGAGCCTGTATGAATCATTTTGTAATAATAGTCAAACTTTTGTTTTGTGTATGTGTACATAGAAAATTACATTGCTTTTAGTCTCAATATCTATCCTTATTTGTGAGAACTTTGAAATTGAGTTTTGTCTACTCAAGGCCTAATCGAGGCCAAATGCGTATGATATCCAACCGGCACAACAGTCGTCGCAGTGACAGGTCTGTGGGCGCCAACTCCATCCTCAGGATCGTAAGCAACAGCACCTTGGAACGGGTGCTCAAGATACGAATAGAAAGATTCGGCCTTGGACTCGGGTGGAATATGAGCATTCTCGTGCTCAGCGACTATGTCACTGCAGATTGAGACGAATGCTTTCCCAAGGACTTCGAAATCGCTAATCTAGAAGCAGAACGAGAAATAAAAACAAAGCGATATGTAATTTCAGGCTTAGGGTGGCTTACTTCATTCCAAATTTGAGCGCTGACTCTTGTCCACCAAAGCTGTTGGTGGTAAAAGGTTACAGCGAACATGTTTTGAGAAAGCAATTTATTCCTGAGAGCGGTGGAAACCGAAGCGTCGTAAGTCGCGCTGAACTCCTTGGAGAACGGAAGCACGACGTTCACCTGGTATAGACCGTCACCGAATGCTCCTGCCTGATAGCGTAAAGTAGTTCAACTCACCATAGCCAGCGTGAACTCCCCATCCGGATCCATAACTTGGGTAGACATCGTTTCCGCAAGTCGTCTACCTCCCTCTCGAGCAAGCTTGTTGCAATATTCCTGAATGGCGGCTTCACCTCCAATCCATTCACGCCATTGAAGAGCAAAGTGAACGGACAGATAGGGAGTGTAATCGATTGTACCGTTATCTATTCAGGTAGAAGAGTCAAATAGATTTTGCGGCTTCCAGATGAAGACACGCACATTGGAATTGTGAAATGATATTAGTCGGAGGCCTCTCAGGACCTGGACTGACATAGGACGCGGAAGTTGGAATGGTTGTCAACATAATATCCCGCGATCTAAAGACGTTCAATAAGCAGCAAAAATAGATAGTGCTCTTAAAGCGAACTTCTTAGAGAACCAAAGAAAAGCACATCCTCTCTTCGCATTCAACCACTTGTGAGCGCTCTGTGGGATGAACCCATGAGGTGTTCTGTCGGGATGACTGATCATAATATCAGACTCACACTAACGAAAAAGTCTGCACCGGAAGTAGACAAATTGAGAGGCTCCTGGCCCACAGAGTGAGCGCCTGGTGGAAAGCATTAGTGTCAGAATCCGCAAGAAAAATTGAAGAAGAAACTTCTTCACCATCAACGATAGCCCATACGCCTGCATCCTTGCTGATTTTGACCATCTCTTTCCAGGGCATCGACGCTCCGGGATTTGCGACGATTGAATCAATAACTGCCACTATCTTGCTGCCTTGAGGAGCGCTCTGCTTAACTTTGTCGATGTGTTCTTTCCAGCCCTCGAGAACAGCCTGGCGAGTGGTGGGGAAGAGAAGCTCAAATTGGGAAATTTCAACACCAGGGGTGGTATCGTGAATATACTGGATGGTTTTGTACACCGTTCCGTAAGTAGTGTTGCCTACATAGCAATGGTTACTTTGAGCGACTGTACCTAGCATATCGCAAGATGAGAGATCGAAGGACCCACAGCGGATAATAATATCGCCGGATTTCCATAGGAAATTCCTGAGGACAAGTCCCATTCCAGTAGAGGTGTTGGCGACCATAACGATCTCATCGACGTCCGAAGCGCCTACAAGTTTTGCGAGCTGCTCACGGACGCCAATGAGAGGCGGGATGAACCCGATACGATAGTAATAATCGGTATTTTCCTCCTGCCATGCCGTTAGCTCATTACAAGCTTCGGTGATGACTTTGGGCAGAGCGCCAAACGATCCTAGTGTTCGACAAGCATTTATTTGTTAGTACCCAGGTGGGGATCTTAGAGACTGGACCAGAGACATCTCACCGTTATTGAGGTTAAGGAAGCCCTTTTTGAAGCTGTAGTATTGAAGGAAATCGTGTCCGAACTTTACAGCGCGATGATGGCGGAAAAGTTGATTGGGTTTGAGAACGTCGTCGAGGGTCACTGGTTCGATGGATTGCGGGGAGGACATCGTCTGTTTCGAACGTTTGAAAAGTCAAGTGAGGAGCAGGGGAAATCGAGAACGAAATCTGACGAGACTCAATCCTTTGCCAGACTCTTTATAACATCCGCTATAAGATATAATGATATGAATTCACTCGAAGCGAGTAGTAGAAGTTCGAGAAAGTCGATGTACTCCTCTTCGAGAGGAAGCATGGAAGTTACATACGCCGCTTAACTTTTCTTTGCATCCTTTCTCATCGCGGTCTTGTCCTATCTGAACTCATGACTGTGGTCTGGAGTTTCCTATCTGTTATGCAATGACAGCCTGTATGCATAGTTCAAATGGGACCCCCCAATAAAGGGAGGTTCTGGAAAAGATTCTCGTAAAGAGTATCAGTGTAAAAAGGGTTGGATGGAGTCTTGTGGAGATAGAGGTTTTAACTGAAGCCACCCATCTCACATGCGTCACTGTCGACTAGACTTTGAGTCTTCTAGAAGCTCCAAGCTCACAGCAGTGGGTATCTGGACTTGAGATTGGAAAGGATGGGTTCCGAATAACAAAGAACGTATCTTCGTCTCTCGACCTTCTTGAATATCGTCCCCATATCGCCTGAGAAAACTGACTTGACGGAAATCTCTGTAACGCGCCGAGTTCTTTAATTACTTCTGGAGCAGAAGCTATGTATTTCCATCTTAGATGTACTGTCTGTTGGAGATCATGACTATCTGGACGCTTTAACAGAGAAAAAAATACCGCTTTTGACTCCCGCCACTGGAAACGTTCTATTAACACCATAGCTTTTCATTGCGGGACCTCATATTGCGATTCCAACTCAGAAAGTAGAACTGAAAAGTCGAGCGATGGGAGGGGGAAGACGTTACAGCCGTTCGTTCGCGAAATTCGCGATGAATGAGCTGGATATGAGTAGGAGAGGATTGAAATTGAAAATAGCGATGTCAGTTTAGTGACTATGGATTTTGGGAAGTGAAAGAATTGAGGGTAAAGGGACGGAGTGAAGAAGCGTTGTAGCTACACTTAGTAGCTATGACGAAGATGCTTTTCAGCCTTTTCATCCAGGGGCTTCCGGTGAATTCAGTTTTTGACCTCGTAATCTAGCCTGCTGAGTTCATGTTCGTCGTAAAATTATTGGCATTCGATATTCAAAGAGAGGGAGACTGCGTCTGATGAGTCCTCGCTGGGGCATTTGCGGTCACCGTATGGGTTCGGTTGTCACACCAGTGTGACATGGCACTGTAACGCTCGATGTTTCGTGATCAATCTGAGTATCTGAAAGCAAGAAGTACTCACTGTTCCCTTCGAACCATGTCGATCCATAGCTTGCCCGTCGAAATTCTCAGGGAGATCTTTTGTCTGCACCTCCACGACGTTAAAAAAAGACCTGCTTTTCCAGATCCTTACGGAAAGTCAGAGTCTTTGACTCATGTTCATGCCGCCGCGAATGCATTCCCCCTTCCGCATGTGTGCACATTCTGGCGGAGCATTTGCAATGCATCACCGAACCTCTATCCTACACTGACACTGCACTATAGACATGGAGATGAAGATATCATACCAACACCACCTCTCTCCGAGTCACGATTGGGGACATTTCTCAGACTCACTGCACCGCATCCGATCTCAATTGCTTTCAATATAACTAGTAGTGACTCATATGGAGGGAACTATCTGCGTAGCTGGTATGGCTCTGAGGAGAGAGTACTTTCATTTGGGAGTGCATCAGGTCTTGTGCAACTTCTGGAGCATTGCCATCGCTGGAAATCAGCCACCATTTCCATTCCATATCCATTTATCTCAATCTTCTTTTTGAAAGACATAGTTTATCCGTGCCTCAAGAAGCTGGATCTCCATGTATCCTCCTCATCTGCTGATAGGAATAACGAAAAGCTTGATGTATTCAGCGGAAAGTTTTTTCAACCTGCGTGTACTCCTAACCTCCACATCATAACACTCCAACAAGGTTTTACACGAGACATAGTGCTACCCTGGGGAGGTGGTAGCACTGTCCGAGTTATCATACTTCATGATATCTATCTTAAACTCGAGGATATGGGGGCAATCAAGGAATGTACCAATCTTCATACCATCCATTTCAGCTCTTGCGCTGCCTTATCACCAGATGACCCAACACTACCAACAGAACACATTCTTCTCCATAATGTTAACAATGTTTCCTGCTCATGGATAATCCCTAGGGGTGACGTTCAGTGCACCCCACTTTCGTTCCTCATTCTTCCCAAACTTCATAGATTGCAGATTCAGTGGACCGAGGGATTAGAACAGGAACTGGTAGAATTGTTTGAGCGTTCTTCATTCCAGCTCAAGGAGCTTACACTCATCCAAGTGCCACGGGGCATTTTCCGGCCACCCACAGAACAGTTCATCTCTTTGATAGCATGCTTATCAAACGTGGAATCAATTAATCAGAGCCTGCTTGGATTGGAGCTAAATCATACTGATTCAAAATGGGATGCACATGAGTTTCAAAAGCTCATGGAGGTATTGACTCTGAAGAGAGGTTCAACCAGCATTTCTGGTGCTCGCTCCGAGGATAGCTTGTACTTTGGGCAGGAAAACACATTTCCTTTCCTCAAGAACATTGCTATTTCTGGATATCTGATACCCGATAATGCTGCATTTCTTGCAATGCTTCAATCACGGTATCAATCTTCATCCACTGAGAATGGCTTAGAGATCCTGCGGCTCCAATGTCCAAAGTCAACATTCTCTTCACAAACAACGGATTACCTCGGAAACTTGGCAGCCAAAGGTATGAAAGTGTTTTATGTCCCCTGGGTTGGAGTTTCACGGAAAAAGTGGACTATCTGGAATCATCCAAGCTATGAAGTAGACTGAGCTCAATCTAAGTCTCAATAATAATCTTGATTTACAAGTAAGTGGCTATTGTTCGAGGCTAGTAGTTTTTGAAGTCTCTAACTCAAATTTCATCAAGAAATATGACATCACATATTTTCAATAAATCTCAAATTTAATAGCTTCTACATAGCTCTTTGGACTTGTAGTGATGCTATCTACTTACTGACGTCCAAATGTATATGAGTGTCTTTCTCCTCACGGGGAGGCTCTATCTTTTGTCTGCGCTATGGGAAAAGGTCAAAGACCTTTGGGTCCTGGCCGCGTGGAGATACAGTGAGTACACGGCAAGCTGCGAGGGTGGGAGGGTCCGTCGCAGTTGTCCTGGCTCCCTGGGC
>MU793720.1:0-12001 GCA_027886325.1 Lentinula aff. detonsa | reverse complement strand
CTAACTTTGCCTAAATCCGGACAGGGAAAATGCCAAAATCGCCCCCAAAAGTACGCTATTTCGGGCGGGGTTCTGCAGGAGCTTCCGGGGGCCTGAGCCAACGTCGGGGATGCGCCATCGTGCTATGATATCGGAGAATGTCAATTTTGGGAGTCAAAGACATAGAAATCGTTCAGCCTTCCTTTTCGAGAGGCGTACAGTAGAAAACATTTATTCGGTGGAACTTGAAAGTACACATACAAAAATTTAACGGAACAACCGGAACGGCTTATGATGAAAATATTGTATAAGCTGTCGCTTTTTCCATGTGTTCCATGTGTCTTGTTCACACATCGGATCCTTTTCTCATTTCACTCTAGTGGATGCGATGACTCCTTCTCATAGCGATCTGCTTGCTGAAAGCCTGTCCAAACTAGAGACCTCTCAAAAACAAGTTAACGGCAAGACGGATCCTGGTCATTCTGAAGGGAATTCTGGAACCATTGGTACTCCTCGTATTCACGAAGGTTATGGCTTTCGTCCTCCATCTGGAGTATCTACTCCCCTCATTGCTTCTGCCACCGCTGCATCAGAAAGCCTAGTTCCAGACTCTAATGGCCTCGGATGGCCAGGTAAGAGCCTTTGTCGGAAAAATTTTCTTTTTTGTCCTCACGACTTTATACCATCAAGCCAAATCAACATATTCTCGACTCACAGCAACACCTGAAGAGAAAGCTGCAAGAGAGAAGAAACTTACAGAAGCCGTTCGAACAATACTTGATTGCATAGGCGAAGATCCGAATCGAGAGGGCTTGCTGAAAACACCTGAACGTTATGCGAAGGCTGTTTTGTGGATGACAAAAGGGTATGAGGATCGTCTAGCAGGTGCTCGTTGACTCCTGGATGTTGCTCACCATGGATTGAACAATTTTATCCTACCAGATGTCATCAATGATGCAGTTTTCGCCGAAGACCACGATGAAATGGTTCTTGTGCGCGACATCGACATCTCCAGCCTATGCGAACATCATCTTGTTCCTTTCACCGGAAAGGTTGGTTGCAGCTCTCCTCAAGTCTTCCCATCTTTTCTGAACCCGCCGTCTAGATTGCAATAGCTTATATCCCCAATAAGTTGGTTCTCGGTCTTTCAAAACTTGCTCGGATTGCAGAAACGTTCAGTCGCCGCCTCCAAGTTCAAGAGCGGCTCACAAAACAAGTTGCAATTGCCATTCAAGAAGCAATCAAGCCCCGCGGTGTCGCAGTAGTCATGGAGGCTACGTACGTTACTCCTACCTGTTCCCAATTCTATTTTCACGTTGTCATTCCAGGCATCTTTGCATGACGATGCGGGGCGTCCAGAAACCCGGATCCATAACAACCACCTCCTGTATGCTTGGATGTTTTCGCACCCAACAAAAAACGCGGGAGGAATTTCTTACTTTGATCAAGCGGTGAATATACGTTCTGTAGACCACTAGATTCATACGATTCAACTCGGGCTGGGGATACTCATGGATACTCATGATAATTTATCTCAACATAATATATGTTAATGGTGGTTGGAAGGGTAATACACATTTTGGAATAATGTAAAGCAATGTAAATCGTAGAGCTGCGTTGTGATTCTCAATCCTTTCTTCCTTGAAGTCGATCACCCGCCTGGGGGTTGATGGGTAATGTTTTCTTTGCCATATTGGCAGATTCACCGACATATCGATTGCGATTCAACTTTGGTCGCTTACTTGTAGATTGCTCTGGCCCCTGGTTAGAGATATCAGGCGAATCTCTTTCGCGATCTACGAAATTCAAATTTGAGTTGACTTGGATATATAAGAGCAAGCATGCATACCATTGAACGGTCTTTTCCTGGAGTCCCTTTCATCTTTTCTAGACTGCCCATGGTAGGATGAAGATCGAGAGTTGACTTTCTCATCACCAATCCTTGAACGTAGACTGCCCATGGCACCCTCAAGAGGAGCAGCACTGAGTCCCGTCGAAGTACTATCTCGACGACCTGAGCCGGTATCACTCTTGACGCTATTCCTTGCGTCGGTGGATGCCATGGCTCTTGGTGCAGAAGGCGCATTCGGAGGAAGCTTCGAAGCAGATCTTAAAGGAGCATCAAGACGTTCAGCACGCTTTGTTTCACTTTGGGGGCCTTCAGGCGGACGTTTGTTTTCAACCTTTTCAGGAAATCGATCAGCATCGTGAGGAAACCGGTCGACGCAGCATTGCGAACCTTGTCTAAAGCATCAGCTCGGTTATCAGAATTCTCTACATCCCGTCTGCGCCTGTCTAAATCCCGAGGCCGTTCACTCTTGTCACGGTCATTCTTGTCGACAGGACGTCTGGAACGCTCTTCTCGATGAATCTCCTTGCGAGAGCTGCGTTTAGGACCGCGGTCAGGCTGAGATTTTTGCTATTAGTTTTTGAACATAAGGGAATGTATCAGCTCACATCATCCTCATTGCCTCTTCGGCGCTTTCCAAGTGCATCATCAGAGTTTCGACGCCTCACTTCAGGTCGGGTTGGCACACGGGTGTCCGGGACGACTGGGGTGTTACCATTCTCAGAGGTACGGCCGTCCCGATCTTTTCTAGCATCGCGAGTATGGATTTTGTCGTCCCTGCGGTGTCGGTCCCCGTGTCGATCTCGGTCCTTTTCGCGGTCCCTGTCTCTATCTCGGTCACGGTCACCTCTGTCTTTCTCCTTATCACCGTGGCGGTCCCGACGCGAGTCTCGATCGCGGTCACTGTCTCCGGTAGTCGTACGCTCCCTACCACTGCGGTCGCTTCTGTTATGTGTCAGGCTGTCGCGCCGAGTAGGTCCATGTTCGCGGTCCCGTTTGTCGACGGATGGCTCGGCTTTATCACGTTCAGACCGAGATCTGCCAGCGCTTGTCCGACTCTCGGTACTATGGTTTCGTGTGCCCGGACGGGTTGCCGGTGAAACCGAACGATGTCGAGGTGAAGGGGCAGCAGAATTATTAGTACCACGTGGTGATCGCCCGTTTTTGTCGTCACTTTTGTCTGAGCGGCTTTGAGCAGCAGTTACACGAAGCTCTTGTGCAGACGGTTTTTGGCTAGGTTCAGACGGAGGAGGCATGGTGGGAAGCACTTGGTGACTTGAATTTTCGGTAGACCGAAGTGTTGGTTGGGGTACTTTGTCCTTTTGTTCAATTCGCGCGGTGGAAGACGGAGCGTGGTCCTTAAGTTCATCCTTTCTTTCCGTGAAAGAAACAGCAGCAGGTTCAGCGGTGAAGGACTTATCGACGGGAGGTGCGGGTGACGCGGGATTGGATGTGTCTGGTCTGACTCTTTTCACCACTGGAGGCCGGAGACTAATGTAGATCCTCAGCAACAGGCAAACAAAAGCGGAATGTCGCCATACCTCTCCAACGTTGATGCAGTATTACCACTCGTCAACTGGGCACGAGGACCAGAAGGTGTCGGTATCGACGAATTGGCTTGAGCGGACCGTTTGATGTCATTGATGGAAGCATTTTGAGCACTAGGTCCTACAGGAGGAGCAGACACACGGGATCTATCGATACTCGACCCAGTGGGTCTAGGGGAAGCCGTCGCTGGGGGCTGATAATCAAGGTGAGGAGTCACAATAAGTAGGTTCCAGATTACGCATACCTTGATAGCAGCTTTCGTTGGGGTCCAAAGTTGCTCGCGTTTTTTCAAACTTGCAGAATATCTAGAGAGGACGATGATGAGTACACGAGGAAGAAAAGATCAGAGTTGCTTACGCTCGGCCCAAGATCTTCAGGTCACCTCGTTCCTCTTTCTCCAAGAACTGGTCCATGACCTTATCAAGTTGAGGCCCAGTTTCTTGCGAAACAGCAGATAGCGGGAAGAATGGTAAGATTTCCTTGAGTACAACGATAGCATTGTACACATGCATGAACTCTCCGGTCTGAATGCAATCTATAAAAGCCTATATCAAGGTTAGCTTGGCCTCACGATCTTGAAAAGCTGAGAATAACTACCAAAGAAATTTTCTTATGCCACTTCCGAACAATTTTCTGGAATACAGACCATTTGAGATGATTCTCAGGAGGCATCGGGAGGCGATATTGACTCTGAAAGCCGGGATGTAGAACGGTTTTCCCCCCGATTTTCGATCGGTTATCCTGACTATAGACCTGTTCTTCGGAATGCCACTTGTGGAGGTCTGAGAGTACGCCTAGCAGAAATCGACCTGCGACAAGATTAGAAACGATGACTACCTTCGTCAGGAATGACTGACCGTAATTACGTGCCTCGTATTCACTACATGAAAATAATATAACCTTGATCTGGTCACCAAGAATCTGACGAGTGCAACGTCAATCTTTCATTGACTCTGAAGAAAAGTAGGATATTACCTTGTCGTAACACGCAAGCGTATGAAAACCCGGGGTTGCTTGAGTATGCAAAACTTTGATGAACTGGGCGCAAAAGTCCGCATCCATGGGGGAAACAAGACTACGAGGATGGATGCAATGTTCAATGAATGCGTCCAGAAGTAGATGAGCTTGCGTTTGCTTCTGCGAAGCGTTAATTACTGATATTAATGATGAGTATAGACGACATGTAAGAAAATCAGCCAAATCACCAGTAGTGAACCAATGTGCCCTTTCGCGCACAAAACGTTTCACGGTGAAAGCACGGGAAATGGTTTGTTCCTTATATTCTTCGACCAATGTAGTAGCGAAAGAGTTGAACCTGTCACGTCTATTTCTGTGCGAAGAAGCCAGGAATCGCTTGGAACGATCTGAGGATTTGTCACAAGCTATATACTTGCTGTCCTCTTGACGACTAAGACTCCGCAAAGCCGACATCTCTTCGTCATACCTCGACCCAGGGGGTGAGAGATCGTAGGTAGACAGTTGCCAAAAAGTAAGGTAGAAGCCCGGCCTGTGAGCGAAGTCGATCATTCACTCTAAGGAAAAATAAAACCCTGGAACTCACCCCAACACATCGTAGACAGGCTTGGGAAGGATCTTCTGAACATCTTCAAAAAGACATTCCAGTTGAGGAAGCCAAGGGCTCTGACTCAATGGTAGGTAAACGACGTCAATGAACGGATCGAGTGATTACATACTTCTGAAGCCGCCGAGACCGTGAAACTAGTATCGGCTTCCATCGAAACGTCCTCCATTGTTGGAGGGGAATCTGGCAAAGATTTGTTCTCAGACGTTAGCTCCTTCGACAGGTTGGGCGTGGGTGAAGCTATTCGAGATTGGGTGACGGAAGGTTCTCGTTTGGCAGTCAGAGCCGCTTTGAGACGCTTTTCGGCCTCTTCATTAGCTAGACGCTGTTTCTCTTCCATCTTTAGAGCCGTGTCCTAGATGCATCATCTGTAAGAGTCCTGACAGCAAAGTTTGGAGACCAACCAATAGCTGAGCGTGTAGCACCGGACGTATAATTTGCATGCACATCGGCGCACATATGCCATACTTCTCATATAATTCACGAAGGGGAGGTAGGACTTTGGTCGCATAGTCCTGAGGAGACAGTACAAGAGGTGTAGTAAGAAGCTCCAGATATTGCAGCAGGACGCCATGGGTCTGAAATCCATTTATTGAGCCAGTGATTCGAGAGCAGATATCTACATTGTACTCACTGTGTCAAATAAGCCTGCCAATGATTTTATATGTGCATCTCGAGCTAAGAACACGGAAGATTGTCGTTGTTGAGCAACTTGTATAAGTAAAGGAAGGGCCAAAGACGTGTCAATGAGACCTTGACCGAGTCTTTGAAGGGACGCCCTCGAGCCTTCTGCAGGGTCCATGCGAGCACCTCGAGTGGAGGATGCAATTGCCTCGATACGAAGAGCAGGACCACCTGCCATTGCTTGAATTTGCGAATCTGACAGGCTGGGTAAAGGCTCTATATCAGCCATTTTCCATATGAGTTCTCGTAGAACAACAATCTCTGACGTCTGTCCGTTCTGAAGTTGATGGACAATATATGTCAAGATCGGACTCATACTCGCATTGTATCTGCGGAATAACATCCCAGTGAAGGAAGCAATGCCTAGACACAGATCAGGTCAGAGAACAAGATTAGAATATTCAACACCCACTTTGTAACCAGTCCGAAGTGTTGACGCCATCATCTTTCACTCGCTGCTTGTTGGGGTTGGCGAGTGCATCCAAGATCACGAAAGTCAACACATCGAATCCCATATTGGTGAGAGAGCGCAAGACCTGAACAACGACGGAGCCGAGATTGTCATAAGCCATTATCTGGTTCACGGCATTTGTGAATAAAATGCAAGGGTTGGAATGCGCCAATTTCGCAACGGGACCTGCAAGTGATTCGATAGTTTTGTGTGAGAGCCGTCGAAGAATACCCTTTGACTCTCTTTCAGCTTGCACGCGACGGATACGTAGTTCCTGATGGGTTTTGTAAGTCTCCGACCTCCACTCCCCGTAAAGCTTCCATCGCAGTTTGATATCGAACAACCTAACAACATTCCATACTTCTACGGTGCAAACCGCATTGCCTCGAATCAAAGAAATAGCAGGTAGAAGATATTGGCGAATAATCCGATACCAGAACTGCCGAATAGGGTTTTCTGGATCTGGTTCACCAACGGATTTCCTGGTTATAAGATCAATCGGAATCTGCAACGGGGGTTATAAATCAATTTTCTGATCCGGATCAAGATGGTGGGTGCCCTTACAGTTGTAAGTAGCTGCTGACGACCTAGCCTCACCAATTTCGTGAGGAATAACGGATCGCGAGAGATATGTAACCCAATAAACCCCAAAAATGGTTCAATGACGTCTATTAGATCGTCCAAAGAGTTACATATAGGCACCTGCTCATTCCAATCTGGAAAGAAGAATACGTAATCCACCGTACTTGTACTGGGGGGAGTAGGAGCCACGAGCGAGAGTACAGGCTTGCGGGAAGGAGGCGGGGATGATCCCGTACCACTATACCGTAAACGAGGTTGAGTGAAGTCTGGATTACGCTCCTTGGTGTCAATCAGGGTGTCATACAGTTGAGAAATGGAAATTTTCATTATGCGTATCAGCAGATCAGCAATATCAGGCTGAGAATCGACGAGCCAAGGAAACCTCGAAAGAATGGCGATGGCAGGCTTCATGGCTCCCACAGAGAGGAGAGCTAGTAAGACTCCGATTTTCTGTTTCGGGGAGTTTTGAGCTTCGACCGCCTTCTTCGTCTCAGCTACAGAAGCAACCTTGGTCTTCATTGATGAGAAAGACGTGTTGGATTCTAAAGGCATTGCCATAGCTAGCTGACTCATTTTGGCAGCTGATATTCGCGACTCCACGTCCTTCAAGTGGGCCGAACGGATGTCGGCCATTTCAGAGTCATTTGGAGATAACTGTTTTATATATTGAGCTTCAGAGAGTGACGATATTGAGGGAAAATAGGCGCACGTGAGGATAAAGGTCTTCCAGAGCAACGAAACCTTCGCGGATGAGAATGGCCGCCGTAAGATACAAAGATTTGGGAGTTTCGGGGGCTTCAGTTGACTGAAAATAGTTAAATTTGAAGCCAAGAATTTGCGCGAGGACGCGAGAACCGCCAGCCGAAGAAGACACAGGCCTAGGATTTGCAAGCTCTATGATTTCGTCGAGCGTCTTTCCTTTGAAACGGTCTGGCTCTGGATCTGTGGGCATAAACGATTCCCCAAGTCGCAAAGGGGACAAGGGTGCCCAAGGAGAAAAAGAGAGCAACGCGATGAAGAATGTGTAATGTGAGGCAAGATTCACGGACATGACATCAAGTATGATATCCAAGGCCTTGTTGGGGTCTAAATCGAAGAAGCCTATCAGACTGATGAACTTTCCCCAAACAACCCGTGCACGATTCAATATCGAATCGTGCGCCTCGGGCGGTCGGCCAGTTGACGGTAAATGGCCAATCCCAAGGGCACTTGTGAGTTCGACGGTGAGTTTACTGTAGCCTTCAGACTGTTCCCGAAGAAGATTGAATTTATTTTGCTTGTAACTTGAGAAAAATAAATTTAGCACAAACGATTCATCCTCGTTGCTTGGGTTGAAAACGCACAATAAACCCGTCCGCGTCCTGACTTCTTTCTTGTCAAGATTAGCCTTAACCATGAGTCCAGTTCCTTCTAAAATTGCGGTATCCAACCGTTCGCGACAGATATTTGGATTCAGAACACCGAGATCCTAACGACAGGGAATGAGAAATGAACACAGGATAGCTCGGAGACATACCAGCAGTTTCTTGACAATCGATACGACGGTAACTTTGTCCGCCCCGGCATTCTCTTTCACCTTGTTGGCCTTTGCATTAATGGTCGGGGGCTTGTCCGGGTTCTGACCATCGTAGCTAGAACTAGGAATAGTCACGTTCCTATCCGCAAGGATTTCGTCGAGTTCTGCATCCACAGCCCAAATCAAGTCGACGAGATATTCTCCGAAGATAGCAACATTTGACGACGTGTTAGGGGACGAAGTGGAGGGCAGGTTGTCCAAAACTGAACCTATGAACATGACAAGAACCTCAACAGACATTGCTTGTTGGGAAGCCCAGGTAAGAAGGGTAGATGAGATTAAGGTGCCGTACGTAGTCTTGAGGACGTCGTGACATTCGGAAGGATTGCAATGAGGCGCAATGAGCATATTGCGACTGTGGCGACATGAGCTCTTGCACTTGATTAGTGGGACAAGCACACACCATTCTCCCTCTCCACCAGATTTCCATACATCAATGAAGGCCCGCACTTCGCTCACGACGTCCATTCGGATGAACGCAGCAGAAAGAGTTAAGAGACAAAAACGAGAACAATATTGATTACGTAAACCAACGATAAGCTTCAGCCTGGACGAATTAAGCGCTTGGTTTTCCAACTGCTTGTCTTCCGGTCTGTTTCTAGAAGTACTGTTTTCACATCGTATCTCAACAAGATAGACAGCTATCGGCAAAGCCGCTGCCTGGCGCGCAGCGCATTTACTAATAATCAAACCACGTTACAACCTCCGGTCCAACGATACTCTACAAATGATCATCATATCCTGTGTCTCCCAAGGAGCAGGACTACTATGGGTATGCACCACAAATGTTAGCATACTCTATTTTTCACAAAGCCCCATGACCGCCAGTAGATCCAAACCCGCCGGCGCCACGAAGAGTCTCATCGAGGTCCTATGAACAGGTCAAAGGATGAGTTAGTGCGTCCTGAGCTCAGACTGGCGCATCACACCTGTACTTCTAGAATCTCCGGCGTATGGATTTTCTCAATAATGAGTTGCGCTATCCGGTCACCTTTTTCAACTGGTCATGAGGAAGTCTCAGCATAAATGATTTCAAGTCGCTAGGTCACTCACCCTCAAAATCGTTATCCGATAAATTGAAGAGGAGGACAAAAACAATTCCACGATAATCAGCATCTATGACTCCGGCTCCGGTGTCAATCATGAACTTGGAAGCTGTTGAAAGAAATGAGAATGATACCAGGTTCATGATCTCGATACCGACCTAGACCACTTCTTGGAGCAACGCGCCCATAGTGTCCTGCGGGTACGGCAAGAGAAATTTGCGTGTCAACCAAGGCTTTTCCATGAGCTGGAACGGTTTTCTTTTCGGCACTTCCGTCAAGTCTATAAGAGACATTCCTATCCGGTATACATGTCATTCGTACCTATACAAATCATATCCAGCGGAGAGAGCAGAACCTCTCGACGGTATTTTAGCCGTTTCCGAATGACGCTTAATGAGTAGCTGAGATATGGGTGCAATTGGCATCTCAGGTTCGGTAGACATTCTGCGTTTTTTTACTTGTAAAGCGTCAGCGGAGGACATGACTGTGGTATGGAAGATTCAACGACGCGCCTGTTTATTGGCAAGCGTGCCAACTCCGATTCGAGCTCCGATTCTTTGTCGCGATCACGTTGATTTTGTTAGCCTATCATCGAAGTCAAAGAGCGTCAATCCTTCCAGCTGCGGCCAGAGGCTTCATCCTTCCAATGCCTTGAGATTAACTCATGACTCCACTCACTTCATACTTCCAACGAAAAACGAAGAAGGAAAACGTTCACCCTCCGAAGAAGCGGAAGCAAAACCCTGAAGAGCAGCCGTCGGGCCCCTCAAAGAAGGTTAAAGTTGACGCTCCTACTCGATATCAGCTTTCTGAACGGACCAGGTCCCTGAACAAAGAGGGCTTCAGTGCCGCAGCGTCTTCGTCCACCAATCATACGCGAACAACTCCTCGAACGACACCTTCTCAGCGCTCATATGCTACTCCGAAATCGTTGGCCAAGGCTTCTAATTTTCGCAATGATGCGAACCTTGACGACATTATCGATCTCACAGTTGAACCGTCTGCCACTGGTAGCCAGTTAGGCCCAGACACAGAGGCCAATCCCTTCTTGATTCAAACTCCCAAACCAATTCCTTCAGTAATAGTACAATCAGCTGCGTCCAAATTTCTTCCTCCTACACCATGCAGCTCAATACGATCTAATTCTTACGGAATGTCTCGCCCAGAATCAACGCCTATTGCTGATACTCTCACTCGACCGGCGATGAGCCGGTCAATAATTAACACGACCCCAAAACGCTCTTCCAAAGACGTCCTGGAAATCGTACCCGAAACCCCTGAATCGCCTACGACACGACCACCTAAAGCTTTGAGCGAGTTGCCTGATTTATCTCAAATCCCCAGCTCGCAGACTCAAGAAGTAGAGATCGACTTCCTTGTGAACAGGAAAGGCGTGTCAGTGGCACCCCAGGCTACAAATGGACTGTATAGCCTATCCCATATTCCAACTTCACAAAACCAGGAAGTGGTGACTGATTCCGCTGCACACAATGAACACGCGAGATTGCCAACCCAGGCTACCACCGAAGAATCATTTGAAGTGCCGACCTCGCAGAGTCAGGAAGTGGTGGTTGATCTTTCTATCTACAGAAGGCACGATGTAGATACTCCTCCTTCTGATGAAATAGTGCCCTGCTCCCAATCACAAGATTTTGATGGGATATTCCTCGAAGCTGTCTCTCCCCGTAGAAAACGCGTGTTGCACGAGATAGAGGAAGCTAAGCGGCTTGCAGCCACGACTGATGTTTCGTCAAGTTCCGAATCGCAGATCGTGCGTGAGCGTACACGCCCTAATATTGAAAGGTGCTCTCAATTGTTTCAACGGCTCCTTCCCGGATTGAAACCTTTTTCCAGCCAGCCTTCCTTCAGTTCGAAGCTTCCGAACGAGGCTGAACCTGAAAGAGTGACGGAAGATGTCGCAGATACCACGTTGAACACGTACGTAGAGTTCAGCTGTTCATTCTGCATGTATTCACTTACATTCCAGCGAGGATATCATACTTCACGCCGCCAATGAAGATATCCCCAAATCCCAGGCTATACAACGTTCAGACTCTGATCATGCCATGGCGCCTATGAACGATGAAGATATCCGAAGTCTATTTGAAAATGAAAGGCTATTAAGTTCCACAAACGACTCGGACGAAATCGCTCATGCCAACCAACACAAGGAAGTAGATCTTCCTCCTATGCCTTCTCAAGCGTCTTCTGTGACGGAATCTGATTCAGGAGATGAACAATGGATGCTGCAGGCGCAACATCTTTCTCGTGTAGAGATTGTCGCCAACGATGGAGTACTTACGAGTCTTCCTTCGAGTCCACCCGAGGTACAGTCTTGGCAGACTGATGTCTCAGCATATTCGTATCCTCAGGCAGCACTGGATTTCCTCGAAATGTTGGAGGAAGGCCCGGATGGGGAGATGTCCTAGCGCTGCTACCGCCCACTGTTAATAGCCTTAGGAAAGTGTACACATATAGTCAGGATACTTAATTATTTTTCCGAGATGAACCCCCAAAGGTGGCTTATCAGAGGATAAGGTAAGCGCGTGAGAGTCGGATTGGCGCCGTTAAGCGCCATTACCTAACTTGAACTCGTCGTAAGGTAAGCGTTTTCGGAGGCCTCCGGAGCCAAACGCTATCTTTCCGTTTCTCACGCATCCATCCTCAGCTTTGCCCTGAGCCGCCTGCCAGCTGTTGTGTCTCA